>JANHFK010006623.1:54246-71363 GCA_036250565.1 Sibynophis collaris
GCCCCCCGAGGTCAAAAACAACAATGTTGTGGCCCTCAATGAAATCAGATTTGACACTCTTACATTAGAAGATGAAAATAAATATGATATACATAGTTAACATATTCCCATCAAGATTATAGTTTAGACATTTTCATGGAAGCTGAAGAAAATTATTTCACATTTATGAAATGCACAAATTATTCTTAGGTACATAATAATTGCCTGCCATTACCATTAATCAATTTCTAACTTTTCTCTTTCTATTATATATTGAATAAGCAGCAAAATAAATATATTGAAATTTAATTTTTCGATGTTTTTTTTTTCTTAAAAAGCTTTTTGAATTCTAAAGTTAGCTAGTATAACTTGCTTTCCTTTCTTTTGATTATAAAGGTTTTGCAGTGGCTAAATATATCTAATAATGGGGAACATAAAATATTTACTTCAAATTACATTATCAATTTATAATAATAATTTTCTTTTTTTAAAGTTAAAGTTCCATTCTTATGTGACAAAAGATGTAACAAGAAATTGTCGTGCGGACGACACAAATGTAATGAAACATGCTGTGTGGTAAGTTCATGAATGTGTGAAAGGAGTTGTGTCCATATAATTACACTGTTATTTTAATTGTGTAAATCGAGCAAGATTGACCAATAATCAGAATGCATAATCATCCTAAATTTCACTAATAATCAGTTGAAGAAATTGTTTTTTAGTGACTGAAACTGAATTGTTATTATTCATGAGTATACTTTGACTGCTGATTTTTATCAAGTGGCTAGTCAAGATAACTGGAAAAAAGCCAAGATATAAACAGTTGCATTGTAATAGAAATATTTAAAGTTATTATTCATTAATTCTATTCAGGAAAAAGTCTTACTAAATTGTTTTGACTCTTTTCCTAAAATCAGAAAGTGTATGATCAAGCACAGATTTTTAGAGATCCTTTCTAGCTTTACTGTCTAGGCAGGTCCAGATTAAGAGACTGCACAGTCCCAAACTGGTGGGAGAGAGGGGAAGAATTCAATGTAGCCACACCCTAGAATCTCTCAGGATATGTCCAGTAGGCTACAAGGTTTTAACTTTAGTTTTGCTAGATTCTGTTCATTACGTATAAACAAATAAAGGATTGGATTTGATTGGATCTTGCTTTGTAGTCTTTAGACGTGGACCTGACAATAACAAAGGCATGTCATCAAAGGTCATTAAATCACACATTTTATGATCATTATGACATACTACCATAATAGGAAGGGTCCATTATGGTCCTATGTCAAGGACATAGTTTAGTACAGGTAGTCCTTATTTATCTAATGCTTTGTTCAAAAATCATTTACAGTAATGCTGAAAAATAACTTTATAACAAATGTCAACATTTATGACTTTCACGGTGTCCCTCAGTCATGTGATTATCATTACAGTAATATGTGTTGTCCTATGCCTAATCTGTTGTCCCCCGTCGTCGTCCCCTTGAGAGGTTGCAAGAGAGTAAGCAGACTCACAATGGGGCATACACATTGAAAGCACTGCATTAGTGCCAACACTATGAACACAAACAGTTTAACCCACTATGTACTTACAGGTGGTCCTTGACATAGGGCTAGAATGGAGCCTTCCTATTATGGTAGTATGTCATAATAGTCATATACTGTGTGATTTAATAACCTTTTTGTGGCAGTTGCCGTGGTAGTTGTTAAGCAAACATCATGGTTGTTAAGCAAACCATTGGTTTACTATGGACACAGTTGTACCCAAAAATGAAAATGTTAGTTTTTGGTAAAAGAATTTTAAATGTGGTCACATGACTGGAAACAGCCATAATTGCGCCCATTTCGCCAAGTTCCCAAAGTTTGCCTAATCATCAGAATTTCAAATGCAGGTCATAAGTCCCCTTTTTTGGGTTGGTCATAGCTTTGACCTGTCACTAAGCAACTGGTAATAAATTGAGGACTACCTGTAGTCTCGCAACCTTTTGCTTTCCAATCTTTCCATTTGGAGAGTGGAGCGTGGTTGAAAAAAAATCCCAACGATTTCTA
The DNA here is from genome assembly GCA_036250565.1 of Sibynophis collaris. Lineage (NCBI taxonomy): Eukaryota > Metazoa > Chordata > Lepidosauria > Squamata > Sibynophiidae > Sibynophis > Sibynophis collaris. Next base: position 56,268 of record JANHFK010006623.1, read on the forward strand.
TAAGTAATCTATACTGTGCCTGACCCACTTCTCACTCACCTTAGTGGAATTATTAGCACACAATGGGGAATACAGTTTGTATTAGTTTTTTATTTTTGTGTTTTTAAAATTCATTAAAAATTATTGTTTTAAAAAAGCAGAAGATATGAAACTGTTCAGTTTTGTCAGTTTCTAACTAGCTAGTCCAGTTCTTCTGGGTGAACATTCTGAGAGACAGAGGAGTGAGGAAAAGGAAGGCACAGTTAGCAATCACTTATCTTAGCAATGGAGTTGCTGGGCCCAATTGTGCTTGTTAAATGAGGACTATCTGTAATGGTAACAACTAGTACCAAAGATGTAATTGTTCAGACACATTTCTTGCCAATTCCATCATCTGGAAATCCAGAACAACTAGGATCAAGGAGCACTTCTTAATGGCAGTTCTACTGTTTTGTGCAGGGGATGCGGGGTACTACCCAGAACCTTGTAAATTTTGGTCCTAGAGCCTGATTTCCTAATAAACATTGTATCTGTTTTGTTTTTCATTATTGAGCTTATTATCATACTTAATCATCATACAAGTGAATCAATTCTTTGTTTAAGTCTGTCTGCACAGCAATGGAATCTTACTTCAAAATTCTAGATACATTCTCACAGTGGGTCATACTGATACCGAAAAATAGTCCCTTAGATTACCTCATGGTCACCGTCCAACATGTAGGACTAGAACTATCACCATAAAATAGGGCTACCAATTTCTAGTTCTTAAGTGATAAACAAGGCTATTACATTGTGGTAATGATAGCATTTGGGAGTTCAAGAGCATAGATTGTAGTCATCCCATTTGGTTTCTTACATACGTCAGTGAAGTTGATCAGAGCAATTTCAGTCCCATATCTTAGCTAAAAATACAAGTGAAATAGATGCACATAATCACTATTTTCAGATGTGTCTTCAGATGCCTATTATTTTCTAGAAGACTGTAGTTAGCAATAATATCTTCGACATTTGAGATCAACTGATTGTTTCACTCTGAATCAAGGAAAGACATATAATATTGGTCTTCTCACTGCCTCTTTCATGGGGAAAGATACAAAAAAGCATTAATACCTTCTTTAATCATATCCACAGTTCTCTTTAACTGATTTAATCAGCTTGGAGGCGCAATGATCAGGTAAACATATGGCAGCATTAATCACACCAGGCTTGAGCCATATGCTTCATGTTCACAAACTGAAAAAAAGCCAGGTCAACAAGGTTTATGGTTGCCGTAGTTAGATTATTATGTTCTGTCTCAGATGAACTTCCAAATTAAGACAAATTTGGGTGATTATCAGTAAAAAATGTTACAAACTTCTTATAATAAGACATTAACTGCTTTGTTCTCTCTCCAGCATTTTGCAATTGGAAATGCCACACAGTACAGAAATGTAGTTCTGGCCTATTCATATAATGGCCTGGAGATGCATAAGTAAACATTTTTCATATACTATAACAGAATATTGCCCCAAATTAGGTTTAATCCACATCTTGTCTGACCCACTTTAAGATTTCTTCCATAATCCATCCTTTGTTGTAACGGTCAGTATTAAGATTAATACACTGAAAATTATTCTGTGCAAGATCATTTAGTGACTTTCATCTTCCTGTTCTTGAGAGTGCACTCCCATTGAAAATCTAATTGAGGCTCTGGCAATCCTTACCAGTCTAAGAGAATCTGAAAGATTGTCTCTGTTACATCTTTTTTCGTGTGTATTAAAGCATCCTTTGGAGCAGCTGTTCCACAGTTTGCATCTTCTGATATGAAGGACATGATAGCTAAAGAAAGGCTTCCTCAAAGTGTTGAAGGTTCTATATAAAGGCTTTCCAGCACTTGCTTTTTTCCTTTTGATACTGGGTAAAACAATGTGCTTGGACTGCTAGAAATCTATTTTGAAAGTATAAAAAAATCTCAGCATATTATTACAAATTTTCATTATAAAATACTACTTTCCAAATATTATTATTGGGAAGTGACAGGTACTGTATATGTTAATGCTTTTGACTGGATACTGATTTGGAATTTCTATGCCGAGTGAAGACTTCTAATTATTTGTCATTTTTTAGTTCCGGATCATGTTTTTTTTTATTTGTTTTTTTTTTAGGATAAGGAGCACAAGTGCTCTTTGATTTGTGGACGTAAACTGAATTGTGGTATCCACAGATGTGAGGAACCTTGTCACCGTGGCAATTGTCAAAAGTGTTGGCAGACCAGTAAGCATTCGTCTTGATTGTCTGTAGTTTGTCAGTATATAATATTTTGTTTAAAATAACTTACTTTTGATGATTCAGTACTTTATGCATAATCTAATGAAGGTTAGTGACTAAGCCCTGTGGCATTTGCTTTAGGCATCTATTTATGTTTAGGTGCCAGCTATTTATGGTCTGTTTCAATGGGAATTTTCTTATTGAATGCACTGTCCTCCACTATTACATTTAGATTGCAGTCTTGCTCACTGTTATACCTATAAAAATACCTTAAGGAAGTCAGAATGCCATTTATAGCAAAGCCTTCTCAGAATCCAGACTGTTTTAATAGTGATTGATTGCAAGATTACTCTTTCTGGGCATAGTGCTTGAGTTGTTACTGAGTGTACAATTTGCATGTATTCATGATTCCTAATTATCTAAAGCCATTTCAACTTGTTTGTCTTAGATTTGACTCTAACTGTATAATGGGGGGAGGGGGGGGACAGGGGGTACTACCTTTGCATTACAGTGCTTTCCAAAGCATCTTTTGGATATCACATAGCAAAAGCACTTAAACTTTTATACCACTTCACAGTGCTTTACAGCCCTCTCTAAGTGGTTTACAGAGTCAGCATATTGCCCCCAACAATCTGGGCCCTCATTTTTACCAACCTCAGAAGGAAGGAAGGCTGAATCAACCTTGAGCCACTCAGGATCAAACTCCTGGCAATAGGGAGAGTTAGTCTGCAATATTGTTTTCTAACCACTGCACAATCAGGGCACTACATCAGAAGTACAGATAGTCCTCAACTTACAACAGTTCATTTAGTGACCATTCAAAGTTACAGCAGCACTTAAATAAAGTGTCTTAGGACCATTTTTCACAGTTACAAGCTTTGCAGCATCCTCATGATCATGTGATAAAAGTTCAGACGCTTGGCAACTGGTTCATATTTATGATGCTTGCTGCAGTCATGGGCTCGTTTGCGATCTTCTAACAAGCAAAGTCAACGGGGAAGCCAGATTCACTTAATAACCGGTTTACTAACTTAACAACTTCATCAATTCGATTAACAACTGTTGCAAGAAATGTCATAAAATGGGTCAAAACTCACTTAACAAATGTCTCACTTAACAACGGAAATTTTGGGCTGAATTGTCGAGGACTATCTGTACTGCGTATCCCTATTAATATTGAGAAGTAATTTATTTTATCTTTGTTTTCTTCTAGGTTTTGAGGAATTAACTTGTTATTGTGGTGGATCAGTGATTTATCCCCCAGTACCTTGTGGTACTCGACCACCAGAATGTAAAAATTCATGTACCAGGCCTCATGAATGCGATCATCCAGGTAAAGTATACATTTAAACTGTTTTTTATTTGCTAAAGGTGCAAAACATTTTAATATGTGTGGTGTAGGGAACAAAATAATGTGGTCAGATGATTTCAGAAATATTAGAGTAACTTTCTCGGATTAGTGCTGTTGCATTGAAATTGTCTTTGAAATCACAATCTTTAACTAGTGCTACCATTCTGCCAGCAGAAAGCTACTATTATCTTCTAAGCCCCATTTTCATCTGTGAGTGTCATATCCAGTAGTTTAATTTCAGCTGCACAAGTCTTATCACAGATTATTGAACAAACCATTGTACAAATCAGTGCAATTTGATTAGGGTAGATATGGACATTTTGTTAGATGTTTTACTAGAAATGGAAGAACTGCTGACAGTAATGTGGAAGTGCCTTTTCCAACTAGTGTATTCTGGAGAAGACACAGAGAATGTTCTAATTTAAAACAATGCCACAATTTCCAGTAGAGAGATTAAGCCTGTTCTGAAACCCCATCTTAGATTTGTTTATTAATAAAGGGCTACCATTCTTTGCTGTTTGGATCAAGATCAAGTGGGACAGATTGTTTTCAGTTTTGTTTTGTTTTTAGGATACAGATGGCTCTGAATGTTTTTATTTTTCTTTAATGCCTGACAAATAACGTGTACATTGTGACTAATTTGTTATACTTAACACTTGGATACCTGGACATGTTTGTTTAGCTTTATAAAAGTTATTGTTGTAAAGGATTTCTGAGTATTTTTCAAATGTTAGAATAATTGCAGTCTTAACTAAAAAAGAAACACAGTTTGGATGGGATGACAACTTCATACCTTCATGAAGTTCTTTATACAGTAAATTCAAAGATAAAATTGGTTTATACTCATACTTCAATAGAAATATAATGCTGAAATAACATACTAAAATGCAATAGGTGTTATTGGAGAGCACTCCTGTGTTTATTTTTCCTTTTTCTGTATATATAGTATATCATTCCTGTCATAATGAAGAGAAATGTCCACCATGTACATACCTTGTTCAGAAATGGTGTATGGGAAGACATGAAGTAAGTGAATACTGTATTTTACCTTTGTTAGGAATAAATTTTATTATTTGTTCTTTTTTTCTAATATATGCCTTATGACAGTGATGGCTAACCTTTTTGCCGTTGGGTGCCAAAAGCGGGGGGAGCGCGGGGTCATTGTGTGCAAGTGTGCCCACACCCATAATTCAATGCACCACGCCCCCCACACATGCACATGAGACACCCCCACTCCTTCCGCTTTTGGCACGCAATGGCAAGGTGTGCCCGGTAGGCCCGTTTTTCACTCTCCCCAGGCTTCAGAGGCTTTCTAGAAGCCTGGGGAGGACAAAAACAGCCTTCCTTACCGCCCCGGAGGCCTTCCGGAGGCCAGAAGCAGCCTGTTTCCCAACTTCTGGTGTGCCCAGCAGGCCCAAAAATCAATCAACCAGCACACGCATGTGTGCTGCAGCTGAGCTGGGGCAACACTTGTGTGCCCACCGATATGGCTCTGAGTGCCACCTGTGGCACACGTGCCATAGGTTCGCCATCAGTGCCTTATGATATGGAGAGAAAATTTTCAGGCAAGTTTTTCATTCCTAATTTCTTCCTGAAAATTGTACAGTTTGTAAATCTTCACTGTTTTGTAAAGTTAAGTAATGATGAAAGTAAAACATTTAATAGTTAATTTTGAGAGGAGTTATAATTAATATATCAGGTATAAACAATCAAAAACCAATTTGAATGTATTTAATTGGCTGTACAGTTAAAACCTAACCTAATATAGTCTCAGTAGTAAATGAAACCACAGCTATCAGTGTGATAAATGTTCACTTTCACCAAACAGCATTGTCCTATTTCTTTTCTTGAGGTACACAATAACGAGCTTGAATTTTTTGTGAACAATTCTGTGCACAGCTCTGCACAAAAGTTTTTGGATAGGTTTATTTTATTGTCTTTGATTTAATAAAGCAAAAAAATAGTAAAGGAAAAGAAAAAAAATATCTGGCTTATCTGGCTGCAGCATATCTCACTATGAAGAAGAAATCTGAAATTTCAAGTAATTTGTGATGAACTGATTCAGCACCCTTGGATTTGGTATATATGCTTCCAGTAGACTGCCAGAGAGATTGAAGTCAAGTTGATAGTAATGATATATATCTCCATATTTTAAAAAAGGAGCATGTTAACTACTTCCTTTCTAACATGGATGGCATCCATCTCTTTCCTTTTTTCTTTCTAATTCAGTTACGGAGCAATATTCCTTGTTACCTCACTGATATTTCTTGTGGTCTTTCCTGTGATCGAATGTTAAAATGTGGAATGCACAAATGTAAAAGGATCTGTCACAAAGGGGAGTGCCTCATAGATGAAGAGTGCAGACAGCCATGCACTATTCCTAGACTTCACTGTAATCATCCATGTATGTCTCCATGCCATCCATCTTTACCTTGTCCTACAACTTCTTGCCGTTCAAAGGTAGGTGGCTGTGACAATTCATTACACTTCTCAAGCAAGCACAGATGCCACGTCAGCAAATAACCTAAGCACAGTATTTCAGATAAATATTGCTTTGTTACATTTTTTGCTGAAATATTTGCTATGTGTATTTCTAGGTTTCAAATTGTATTGTTTATTTAACTAAAAAAAATGCTATACTAACTACTCAAATCTCATTGAAGTTTTATTTCATCCTAAGATTTCTTAATGTTTTATTTAATTAATATATTGAAGTAGATTGATCTTGGGCTTAAACTGGCCAAATGATCTAAAATAGCCTAAGAAAGTTGACATCTAAGCTACCTAGGCCACCTTTTCCATAGTTTATTTACTTTATACTGTCAGATCAGATCTTTGTGGATGCCAAAGTAGGGAGTGGTGATAAAAAATGCCAATTACTAAATCCAACTTGACAGCATTTTCAAACAGGACCTGGAGGATTTTTACCTTTTTCAACCTGATTGAATGGGTAGATGAAGATGTGAGAATATGTTCCCATAAGTAATCCAATTCACAGTTTTATAAGGGCCTAAAAGTGACAGCTGGCATCCAGAAGCCAACTGGCAACCAATGTAGTTCCCAAAGCAGTGGGGCATTCAAGTCTGAATACTTTCTAAAAGCAACCGTATGTAGCTTGTTACATTAATTTAGGTGGGAAGTGATTAAGGCACTCATGTTTTAATCAGTACAGACATGTCTGCAAGTGGCACTCAAGATATAACCATACAAAAGTCCTGGCCACAACAATCACCTGCTGATTGAATAGGACCTATGAATTGGGGGAAGACTCAATTGCAAACTACCTCTGAATGGGGCAATCAAAGATGATCTTCCCCTGTAATTTGTATTTCTATTGCAGTTAGATATATATGTCAGTGTGGTTTCATTGCTTTTATTGTTGCAAGCTGCCCAGAGTCGCTTCACAAGAAGATGGGCAGCAAACAAATTTCATAAATTAAAATAAAATAAATAAAATATATTAGCCACAACCACAAAGATCCTCTGTCTTGAAGGGATTAAGTCTCGGTCCCTAACTGTCCGATTCAAACTCTTAATAGCTTCTGGGCACACAGTTAGTAGCTCTACTATAGAAGCTGTTTGGCCTGGGACCATGATATATAGTTGGGTATTGCCACAATATTCCTGATGGCTAAACCCTTGCTTTGGCTTTCCTCAATGGTTTCATGTAGGTGTAAAAAGAAGTGGAGAGTAGAGAGGCCGGAAGCACTCTCCAAAGTACAGGTCTCTGGATATATTTCCCCCAACACTTCTGGTAATGCAGTTTGTTGAGTCTTTGTCATTGCAAGATGATTAAGATGCATAATATCTCATAGATTTTACCTTAAAACTCCTCTAGTCCGCTCAGTTTAAATTTTAGCAAATAAACAGAATTGTTTAGTGTCATAATTGTGACATAACAAAACTAAGCTGTCTTAAAATTAACAAGAGTCCATTTCATTCCAGTAAGTAAATGTGCCCTTTGTTGCTGCTTAGCAATTACAATGTTACATTTCTGTGATACTAATTACTGTTTTTCTGATGTTATAGGTTGAGCTTCAGTGTGAGTGTGGAAGAAAAAAAGAGTCTATGATTTGCTCAGAAGCAGCAAGTACTTATCAAAGGTCTGTTAAGGCAATGACCTGCATTTTTTTATTGCACAGAAGCAGAAGAATAAAAAAAATATTGTGTAGCTATGATTTCATTTCCTTCTGAATGTATTCATATATTATCAATTAATCTAACTGTCATGGACAGTTCTCCTGCTCAACTAATTTTACTCCCTTGGTTCATATTGAACATGTCTGTAATGAGTTTTCTCGCTCCAAATTGGATGGCTGTGTAATATATACTGTGTGCACATCTCCTGGGAGATATTTAACATTCAGCAGATTGGTGTTTCTAGTTCCAGAGATAATTTTGGCTCTGTATGAAGTTGCTAATATTTAATACTTTATATTATTTATTCTCTATATAATAGGCTGTAGTCAGTCTTACGAAAGTAGAATTCCCATCACTCATTTCTCATAAGCGGGGGAAGTGAGAGAATAAATTAATTCTACTGATGTTGTTAATTCAGCAGACCTATAACTAGGGACTCGGTCTGGATTAACTGAGAGTCCCCCAGAAAACATCTCTTTACATCTCTATGTGTATGAGGTTAATAGTAAATCTTTGAAAAGTTGACTAAATATAAAGGGGAGTGTTATCTAATGTTTTAATTACAATTCCAGGGGGGGAAATTAAGTTCTAATATTCTTGAAATCTAACACTAAAACCTGTTAAGAAATAAAGTAATATAATAATGTATTTAAGATAATAAGTGCAGGTACTAGATACTTGTTTAAGTTTTTCAGATTGATTGCAGAATTGTGCCAAAGTTGCATTCATAGGCTATATTATTTCACTGCTTCTGATTAAAGCAATAATTCAGTCCTAAATGGCAGATTTTTGAAATTACAGAATACACTCTGACTTTCTCCTTAGCACACACATATATAAATTTCTGTAGCTTCTTTTAAAGAACGGTGAATGTTTCATAAAATATTCTCTTCATTTTTTATTTTTTTTTGCAGAATAGCTGCAATATCGATTGCCTCTAAGTTAACAGATCCACAACTTGGAGATTCAGTAGAGATAAGTAGATTGATTACCAAAAAAGAAATGAAGCAAACCAGGTACTAAATTATGAATCAGTGGGGGAAGACCTTTTAAATTCAGCTAGAATTTGCCTTTTATGTTGTTTGCGAGATTATATTGATATAATTTATTGATATGTTTTTAACTGATTTTGTTTCATTATGTAAAATTGAAATTGTTATACCACCTTAGTATTTGAAATGGAAAGATAGACGTTTAATAAAGTAATTAAATCAAATGTGATTCTTAAATAGCAATTTTGGCTTGGGAGCATGCCTTCAGAATTTATTGTGTAATATTCCAGTCTGTTTAATCCATTATTGTTGCTAACCTGAGATTATCAATTGCATTTCTATTTGACATAGTGCTGTGCCAGACATGATAAATTTAAGTTCCTGTTCTGTGAAATACTCTTTCTTTGTGCATAAATGCAATAGCATTTTCAAATAAACATTTATCATATGTCTGTGTCCTGTTCATTTAGGTTGCAGTGTGATGAAGAATGCTTGGCTCTTGAAAGAAACAGGTAGGTAAATTGCTTTAATGATTTTAATGCAATAAACAATATGTGAAGTATTATATGACTGGAAAGAAATAGATAATCTCTTACAGAAAATTAAAAGTGGGATTTGACTATTGCTAGACTGGATAACATTAAATATTTATTTATTATTAGACGGTTTGCTGAGGCTCTTCACATAGATGACAATTCTGACCCATTCAATGTTCGTGTCTCTGCACCCAAGTATAGTGATGTGTTGAAAGAGGATGGAAGGTATGCATCATTATTTTTCATATGTCGCCTAATTTTCTCACATAATCAGGCATTGTGTTGATCTTTGTGAAGATATTAAAATCTGACAGTTATTTGAACTGTTTTGCTACTAAGGATGTTTTTTTTTAAATTTGCCTGGTGTATGACCTTTTCTCTTGACATGATTCAAAAATTCCTTTGAACGTTTTTCCTAATAAAGATTCTATTAAAGTTGGAGGAATTTTCAGAGTCAGAGGTATGTATGGCAATGGCACTCATGGCAAGAGATGGTTTCTCCTGTTGCATGGAAAATCATGGCTGAGGGACATTTGGACAAAGTAGTTTGGAATTTTTCTGTACTTGCTGTTTTTCTTTTTTACTTGCTTTCCTTTCAGTCAGTTCTCTTCTAGTATCTAAATTTGGTTTGATGAAAATATATCTCTTTCCTATTTCCTATTTCAGGCAAAACAGAAAGGGATCAAATATTTATCTATTTATTTGTTTATATTTCTTACTTCTAACTGGCCCATGTTCTCAGATATATTCCTATGTAAATATTTCTGTTGCCATTTGTATTGTTATTATTATTTTATTTATGATTCATAGAACATGTATTTGAATCTACAGTTCTGCTGTGATAAATAAGTTGGCCTGCAGTCACAAAAGTTGCTATTCCTGTTATGTCTTTACAGTGTTAAACTATACACCATTGTCTCCTGCAAGTCCTGCTGTGTTGGCCTCATTGTGGTACAGGTAGTCTTTGTTTAGCTACCACAATTGGGATCAGTTATTAAGCGAAGTCTGTAGGTGAAACTGCAACTGTGCTTATGTTTGACTTCAGCATACAGACCTACAAAGGCTGTAAATATGAAGATGGACTTCAAAGTTACTTTTTCATCATCATCATCATAATTGCAGCCGCCGTATAAGGCATTAGCTAAACAAGGATTATCTGTAGTGGTAGGGTATTCCTGGGAAGGATAAGCAAAATGCTAGGAATGTATGCCAGGAATATATAATCCCAGCAAAAGTTTACCCAAAAGTGTAAAGATCATCCCAACTGCCTAGGTAAAAAAATATCAGAAAGAGTCACTATGTGTTTCATTGATTATAGAAAGGCTTTTGATTGTGTTGACCTTGTCAAGCTGTGGAAGCCTAGAAACTTCATTGCCCTCATGCAAAAAATACACAGACCAGGAAACCAATCCAGATAGAACCTAGTAAACCTGGTAAAACACCAGGTTGATGAACAAGCAAGATAAGGACATATACAATCCCTTTATTTATTCTTCCTAAATGTTGAATATATTCTAAATGAAGTTGATTTGAAACTGGAGGAAGCCTCAATAACCTGTGCTACACTGACAATGTTTCTTTATAGTTGAGAATTCAAATGATTTTAAAATTCTAGTTCTAGCAGATGAAAATCAAGGTGCACAATTTTTTTTAAAAACTAAGGGATTAAGATAAAGGTATATTACTTTTATTAAAAAGACCAAGCAACCGGTACAAAAACCATCCTTAAATTTAACAATAAAGATTCTGAAGTGGTGAATTACATTTGACTTTTAGGAGCAGCTATCAACAATAAAAGAAGCAACAGTCAAGAAATAGATCACAAACTAGCCCTTGACAAAATAACTATGAAGGCTCTGATGCTGTTACGTTTCTGTACCTACAAAGAACAGAATGGAGCAGGGTTACAGTCTCCTTTGACAGTCTTATGGGTGTGGAAGCTGGACTTTGAAGCAGGATAGAAAGAACATTAATGCTTTTGAAGCTGTGTGCTGGAGAAGACTTCTGACAATACTGTAGATAGCCAAGGAAACCAAAATATATCAGCCAAATATATCAGCACAATATACTCACTCATAGCTGAAATTATCGTACTTTAGCCATATGATGCAATAACCCAGCTCTCTTGGGGAGTCTATAAAATTGGGAAAGATGGAAGAAAAGAGAAGAAGACAACCTGCAGTAAGGTAGATGAACTCAGTTGCATTGGCAATGAGTACACACTATTGGAAAACCTGAAGGAGTAGGTTGTGGAGAGATAGATCATCATGGAGAAAATGTACATGGTCACTAACAGTAAGCACCAATCTGTCATATAATCAGTCACTGCTCATTCCAATGACGTACATGCACAGTCCACAGTGCATAACAGCTAATACAACATTAGAAAAGACATTGTAAATTGTTGATTGATTTGTTCTAACAACTCTAAAATATCAAAAGGATAATTTTTCCTATCATATCTTCACAGGTTTGGGAAGGCTATAATTTCATTAAAAAAACATTTTTAAAATATATGGAATTACAATTTTGGAGTTTAAAAAACAGAATGAATTTCCTTCTCTAAGAAACAAAATGAAATTTATGGGAAATCAGAAACCTTTGATATATGCGCAATTTATGCTGGGAGGGGGGAACTTAAGATAGGTTAAAAGAAAAATCTTTAGTTACAGAACTGTTCTTGTCCTAATTATTATTTCTTTCTGCTGCAGAAAAGATTTAAAGTTTGTCAGTGAAGTTGAGAAAGAAATGAAAGCTCTTATAGAAGCAGTCAATAAGGTTGGTAATGTAGAAAACGTGTTCATTTCCAAGTACATATAAAGCCTTAAATCTTCTATCAAAACCAATATAGTAATATAGGCAGAAAGCAATTAAATCCAGTGATAAATATTACATTTTATAGGAAACAGCCAGTAAACACAATTAACATGTTTACTATGGACAGTTGCATAAAATTAAATACACTGTCGTAATCTAAACCATTTTTGACAGATTGGAATGGCAGTTCCACAAATTTTGTGATATTCCTAGAAGTTGTAGTTGGCATCCTATGAGCTTGAAATTTTTTCATCATTTGGTTTTATTTAATATTTGGCAATATTTAGATGAAAGTTATATAATTAAATGTTTACAACAAAGTATGTTAAAAAAAAGACAGAGCAGAAAATATAATCAACATATCCTGTGGTACGAATAAAGATGCTCCTGTAAAGTAGTACCATTGAATGTGCTGCCTAATTTTGTTGGTTGCAGTCCACCATATTTAGCCAATCTCTGCATTAAGTAAATAATTAGAAATGTAATAAGGTATAATGGGCTCTCAGAATAACCTTGGGAGACAGCAGGAAGTGCTATAACTGAGACAACTGTTCTAAAAGAGATATCTCAGCCACAGAAGGAACGGAGATAGAGAAAGGCGTTGCAGAAGGCACCCTCCCTAATTCTCTAGAAAATATTGAGAGAATCTGTTCATTAGAGAACAATATCTTTATTTGTTCTTTTCAGTATGTAGGAGCATAGAAGAGTAGGAAGAGAATGGAGTGATAGTGTCACTGAATTAAAATATTAAACCTATCAAGAGGGATCTTCATAAAGAGCAGGAAAAATAAAGTGCCAGAATGAAGAAGAAATGTTTGCTTTCATGATTTGGGCAATTTTTTCACATTTTTAAAGCTGCTGTTTCTCTTTTAGAGGTATTTCATAATTTTTATCTCTCAAGATTGCTGCCTCAAGGAATACTGCAACATGAAACTCCATCTACTTTACAGTTTTTCATAACTTCTTTTTTGCGGATACATTCTTGATTAAACGAACATTTAAAGTTATGGTTTGAGTCCAGTTTCTATATTGAGTAATAGGGTTTCTATTTTATTTATTTGATCAACTCTTCTATTAATAGATAATCACAAATGGAGTATCTAATTTTAAATTCTAAATCTGATCCCATAGAGATTGCAAGGGCATATGTGGTCCTGCCACACTATCTTGCTCTTTTCCAGATGAGGAATGATATGAATCAAGAATCTCTTATTATAGTCAGGGTCATAAACTGCCAGTCTGGTGATTACTAGAATATGATCATTATCCAAACACCTGCCAGTAGAAAGGAAGTTACAATGCATTTCAAATCAGATGAAACCAGTAGAAATGCTTTTCAGTCATTCCATTTTCAGTAGGTGTGTTCTTTGTCACAACTACCCATGATAGAATTATTCTATATATAAAAATCACTTTTAACTCATTTGGAATAGTTTCCAGCTCTTTAGTTTATTCCAAAATCTTTGGAACCTCCAGGAGGAATATTCCCTCACAACAAAGAAGGATGCTATTATAATAGCAAGTAAAGATTTGTGTTTGGCTTCATTTGAGATTTGCAGGAGCAATGTACTCCTTCAGAATATAAAATTCAGATGTTCCAGATGTCATTCAGTGTGGGACATGAGCAGCTTAGGAGGAATATAGATGCTAATAAAATGTATAATAATTCACCTATGGGTTCAGAGATAAGGAACTGGAGGACAAACAGGTAAAGCAGAATTAATGTATCATAATCTTAGAACCAGTTAATATGCAAAGACCACTACAAAAGTGTTCATTATTGGACGTGAGATTGCCCTTAACATAAAAGACTTGAATCCTTTTGATTTCAGAGCTTAGGTTTCTTGTATAAAAGTGGTATCATATTTCTTGATTTCAGTTCAGAAGGAAGGAAGTGTTTGTGTGAAACACCAACCAGCAATGTTTTTCAAGTTTAATACTTTTATGGGCTTTTATTTCAGCTCTGTTCAATTATAAAATTGTTTACTGTAAGAATATAAACAGAGTTGCATAAAAGGCATATATAAATATATAAAATGGATATAATACCAAAAAAAATATATTCTGAAACTTAACAGGGGATTTTTTGTTCAGTAAATATACCAAAGAATTGGCTACACTTAAAATCATTGTCCGATTCTCCATGCATAAAGCGAACATAGATGGTATGGCTCAGTCTTCTCCAAGCTTCATCAAAATATTATATCTCTCCAATGCAGAGCAAGCACACAAAGAAGAGTCATTGTTTTCCACCCATGAACCGAGAACACCGTAGAATCATCCACGAACTTGCTCAGGTTTACGGCATTGAGAGTGTGAGCTATGATAACGAACCAAAGCGCAATGTTGTTATCAGTGCGGTGAAGTATGTTGTTCTGTTTTCTTGTTATAAATGGCAAATTTACCATCTTCCAATAAACAATATGATTTTCATGTTCTGTATTTGAACCAATTTGATTGTACATTGATATTGTGCAAACGTTTTAAGCATTCTTTGTCTGCCCGGAATTTTAATATATTTGTGTTTAGGAAAGATGTATTCCCATGATCACTTCTTCATTGAAAATGTCCTTGATTATTTAGTTTCTCTTTATGTATAGGAACATTGTAATACTTTGATTAAAACATAATTTGAAACAAAATAATCCACATAAATATCATGAGTTACATAGGTTCATTTCCCTGGTCTCTCTAGTCCAAAGATGTCAGGTTTTTGTTTTTTTTAAAAAGCCTGTTTATATACCTCAGCATACATGATATTCGTCGCTAATATTTCTATATGGCATGAGTGTATTTTTTAATTCATGGCAAATTGGGTAATTTAATGAAAACATCAATCTAACCTGAACATCTATTTACTCCAGAGAACTTTATAAAAATACTTATCCCCATACCTACAGAATTCCTGTTTTTCAAAATAGAAGTCTCAGTAATGAAGTAAGAAGTATAGTCTAAGGCAGTGGTCGGCAAAGTGCGGCTCGCGAGCCACCTGTGGCTCTTTGGGCCCTCTGCTGTGGCTCCCTGTCCCATCACT
>JANHFK010006626.1:31038-41425 GCA_036250565.1 Sibynophis collaris
CGGGGGGCGTGGAGCATTGAATTATGGGTGTGGGCACGCTCAAGCACAACGACCCCATGCTCCCCCTGCTTTTGGCATCCGACGGCAAAAAGGTTACCCTAAAGTATAAAAAGAAAAGAAAATATACCCACTTTGGGACAAGATTGCCAATTTTTTGAAGGTGGCCCGCAAAATGTTGCATAAAGAGTTTTGTGATCCTTTACCTGCGGTAGATTCAAATTTAACTTCAATAAATGTCATGCTTTCATGTTTTCAATGTTTCTACGACTGTTCACGTTATTCTGTACTACGGTATCTTACTCATTGCTATGCTGTGCATAACATTGCTTACTTGAAAGGAAATAGTTGGATGGGTTCACAAGTACTTTGTATATCATCTAACCTCAAGCTGTTACATCTCATTTTCCTTACCAAATATCTCTTTATCATGAAGTACTTCAACTTAAAAGTTAATTGCTTTAAGGAGACACTAAAGCTCCCCCCCCCCTTAATTACAGTGAAACTAATTTTAAGAGATTTGGGGCAAGATTGTCTCAAGCAGGGGGATTCCCAGTAAGAAAACGAGCTTATCCAGGTTTTAGAAAATATTGCCGTTTTCTTTAAGTCCCTTACATACCAAGCATCAAGGAAATAATGGGTTTAAAAAACTTGTTTGAGAACACTTTTGTTATCCCAGAAGAAAATCAAACCACAGCTTTAATTGCAGTCTGTCTTACCTAATGACATGATCTCCAAATGCAGGCAGACTAATTACAGATACAGATTTTCATAAAATTTGGCTGCAGTTCATATATCCAAACAAAGGTGAGGCATGGAACCGATGTTTAGGTTCCTATTTCCATTTTATTTTTCTTTTAGCCCGCAGTCTGATATGTGACTGTTGGTGGTGCAGGAGGTGAGGGGGAGCACCAATGAACTTCTATGCAAGATCAGACCTGCTTAAGAGCATTGATTTTAAGTGAACCCAAGGCCAAAATAGATGTAAAATAGGAAAGCCCAACTACAGTATATTGTTGAGAAGCTCTAGATTTAAATGGTGAGATTGGGTAAACTTCCTCTGTCAACTCTGAATCGAACCTAGCTGAAGCCATCTTTTGCTTCTTCATAGTCGCTTCACAGTTGCCATGTACTCTAGGGGGGGAGGGGAGTAGTTAGACTGTCTGCAGACACAACAATGAGCTTTCCCATGGGAACCAAGGTCATCACAACAGGTGGCAGTTGAAGGAGAGGAGTCTGCCAACCGTTTTAATTGGACAATGTGACTTGGGACACTTGGGGAGGGGAACAGTTACTCTTTTAATTATGCTATTAATGCGGGAAACTCCGGAGTTGGTTTTCACTAGCTGTGCCAATATGATGTATCCAATAAACATGTTCTTTGAGGGACCTGCCTGCCTTGGAGTTCTGATTTCTTTGGATGCATTACTCGGAAGGTTGACACCTTCTCAGTGTTGCTTCCCAAATGTAAATCACATACAGTCTAGTTTTACTATCCTATGGCTTTTTTTTTTGTTTATTGAACAAAATACAGGATGCCAAGCTAAAAGCCATGGGAAGAGAAAGATATTGTACAGGTAATCCTCGAGTTACGTTCACGGTTGAGCCCAAAATGTATGTTGCTAAGTGGAACATTTGTTAAGTGAGTTTGCTCCATTTTACAACTTTTCTTGCCACGATTGTTAAGTGAATCATTGCACTTGTTAAGCTAGTAACAACATAGTTGTGAAGTGAATCTGGATTCCCCATAAATATGAATCACTGGCCAAGCATCTGAATTTTGATCCTGGGACCATGGGAATGCTACGATGATTGTAAGTGTGAAAAACGGTCAAAAGTCACTTTTTCCACTGCCGTTGTAACTTTGAATGGACACTAAATGAATTGTTGCAAATCGAGGATTTCCTCTGTATGCTAGTGTTGTCTTTGAAGCAATGGTGAAATCCATTTTTTTTTACTACCGGTTCTATGGGCATGGCTTGGTGGGCGTGGCAGGGGAATGATACTGCAAAATCCCCATTCCCTCCCCACTTCCTGGGGGAAGTATATTGCAAAATCCCCATTCCCTTCCCACTTCCTGGGGGAAGTATATTGCAAAATCTCCTTTCCCACCCCACTCTGGGGCCAGCCAGAGTTTCTCCGAACTGCTCAAAATTTCCGCTACTGGTTCTCCAGAACCTGTCAGAAACTGCTGGATTTCACCCCTGCTTTGAAGGTTTAAGAATCTACTAGGGGGGAAAAAAGCTGGTTCTGTTTAAATGTAGAAGACAAGAAGGGTTAATTTTTTTTCTGCAGCAGATTCCAGTATGAATACTGAAAAATCTTCTTAAGTGCTCTCATCCTAGCCAGCCTCACTGCCTGCGCTGAACAGGATGACCTGGCTTAAGTTTAATGCTGAGACATTCTTCCTGTGCTGGCACAAAGCAAACTTCCAGACATTTCTAAAAATGGCCTGCAGGCAGAACCACTGTAACCCTAAACACAGGGAGACTATTTCAGTTTCTCATGGGATACAGCAGGAAGACCTCTGCCAATGATAAATAATATGCTCTCAGATAAAAAAAATCAGACTGATTTAACTCCCCCACCGCTAAAAATGGGGCTGCCATAAAGTAAGACAGGGCAGTTTGAGTCAAATTGATTATAGGCTTATTGTATAATAGCATTCACTTTGATTACCACAAACACAAGAAAACTAAAATTATTATTATTATTATTTGGGAAGAGAACTAACTCAGCCATCCGTAATTACTTCTTTACACGGGGTGTGGATTTATATGTTACTGGCTTAATTGATTTTTGGCTCAATGCACTGTGTGAACCCAGCCAGCTACCAAAGTACCTAGTTGATAGGAATCCTTCAACGTATCTGGATGTACGAGGTTGCAAGGAGACTGATTTAAAGTTAGCCAATTGATCTGAAATGCCGAAGGTATTTTTGAGATGGTATAACATTTGAATGATAAAAGGAAATGTAAGAATCCCTGCCCTGATGGAGAAAAGGAGCTTCTGCATTCTCAGGAAATGAATATTTACTTCTTTAGCCAAATTTTGACTAGATTCCACAGCCTTACCTATATATCTCTTCCGATTTAGCACTATAAATCACATTCACACCTGGAACAAAACCTTCATTTTATGCAGTTAGGTGACAAACTAAAGACGCATTGGTAGCACTAAGATGCATTGCTACCAGTAGCCTCCCACCGGCCAGTATGCTCGCACAGAGAGGGGCTCCTCAGGGTACCGTCGGCCAAACAATGTCGGCTGGCGACACCCAGGGGAAGAGCCTTCTCTGTGGGGGCGCCTGCCCTATGGAACGGGCTACCCCCTGAGTTACGGAGAATCCCGGACATCCACACCTTCCGACGGGCCCTCAAAACTTTTTTTATTCCAACAAGCCGGACTAGCCTAGGGATTTTAAATGGAGCTTTTAGTGATTTTTAGTGAGACTTTTTAGAGTAGAATTTTTATTGCGGCCTAATTGTATATATGGTTTTAATATTTTTTCAATTTTGTATAGTGTGTTTTATTTATGGCTGTACACCGCCCTGAGTATCTCGAGAGAAAGGCGGTATATAAATATAATAAGCATAAACATAAACAATCTGTGCATGCACCGAAACCTCTGTGCACGTGCAGAAGTGCCACGTGCATGCTCCCGTTAAGAACTGGTAGCGAAAGTAAGTGGAATCCACCCCTGGTTAAAAGGTTTGTTTCTGTCCCACATCCAACCCTCTACTCAATGCAAGAATCTAAATTAAAACATCTCTGACGGATGGTTTTATAGCTTCTGCCTGAATACATACAGTGAAAGGGAACCTATCATTTCTCTGGGTAATTAGTTTCACTGTCAAACTGTTCTTACTGTTAGGATTTTCTCCTTCTAACATTCAATTGGAGTCTGCCTTCTATAATTTAAATCCATTTTTCTGTGTCCTGTGCTCTGGAACAAGAGAGAACAGATCTTGTTCTTATCCTTCTGTGTGACATCCTTTCAAGTAATTGAAGAATGCTACCATATCCACACCGCACATCATTTCTCAAGGTTAAACAGCCAGTTTCTAGTCCCTGATCATCTCTGTCATCTTTCTTGGAAACTGTTCAAATTTCCCAGCATCCTTCTTAAGCTACGGTATCCAGAAGTAGATGCAGGGGTCAAAATGGGATCTGATCAAAGCAGAACAAAGTGAAATAATCTCTCTGGATCATTTGGAAAGGATAAGTAGTTTAAAATTTTATCTGGATTTTGTGCAGCCAATGATACAACTGGCTAGAACCATTAAGTTTTCATGCACCTATTACTCCGAGGTCATTTTCAAAAGAGTCAGTATTCATCTGTTTGATAGCAGGAATGGGAAATCTTTACTCTCTGGGACTAATCCTGCCTATTTAAATAGATCCAGGATGAATAGAATCGTAGAATCATAGCACGGGAATGGATATTGGAGATCTTCTAGTCCAAACCCTTCGCCAAGTCAGGAATCCTCATACCATCCTGTCCAGTTTTTTGTTGTTGTTGAAAACCTTCAGTGATGTCTTCAGGAAGCTGCTCTTCTATTGCTTAATACTGCCAGTAGTAAAAGTCTGGAGATTCCCCTTATTTTAGCTTTGGATCACTCATTCTAAAGCTTGCAACCATTGGTTCTTGAGATGTCCTGGAGAATAAATCCATTTGTTTATTTATTATATAAACAAACCAGGGGTGAAATCCAGCAGGTTCTGAAGAACCGGTAGCAGAAATTTTGAGCAGTTTGGAGAACCAGCAAATACCACCTCTGGCTAGCCCCAGAGTGGGGAGGGAATGGGGATTTTGCAGTATCTTTCCCATGGAGTGGGATGGGAATGAAGATTTTGCAGTATCCTTCCCCTGCCATGCCCACTAAGCCATGCTCACCAAGCCATGCCACGTCCACCAAGCCAAGCCCACAGAACCAATAGTAAAAAAATTTGGATTTCATCACTGAAACAAGCCCCAATTCAACAGAGTAACTCCAGAGTGCTTACAGTCTCTTTTCTCTGTCACTGCATTTCAGGTTATTCAGCTAACTGTGAATCCTTTTAAAGGTGAAACCATCTGTCCTACATTATTCCAGTTTACCAAGAAGGAGATTGTGGTTTACCTTATCAAGTACCTTAAAGTCTAAGCATAGTATATCCACAGGAAGAGTCTGACATCCCTCCAGTTGTGCACCCAAAAATATTTTTCTGGATTCTAGCTTCTTTTCTAATATTGTCCCTTCTTTTTCCTATTTTTCCCTCTACATTTCCTGTAGTTTTATTTCTACTCTTCTAAGAGCAATTTCCAAGCATGCTGCAAGTGAAAACAGTGGCTAGGCAATGTTTGTGTAGCAACAATCACTTTCAGAACAGATCTGATGGTCTTCTTCTTGATTTTGAAAGCTTGAGAGATATCAGACAGAGCAGTGGTGAATTTCTACCGGTTTGCTCTGGATCTTACGAGTAGTATCGGCGGCGGGAGGCTGCACCCACCAACCCGGACATCATCATGGACGCTCTAAGCATGCACAAAAGCGTTGTGTGAGAGCTCTCCTGTTGCAAACCGGTAGTGAAGGTAAGTGGAACCCACCCCTGGGACAGAGGGATAGGGTTGATCAACCACATGTCAGGATGAAACAAGGTGCTTCAGATGGAACCGAGGAGAAATGCAGCCTAATAGTGCCAGATGAGAGGACCTGTCTTGGCAGCCGCATTTTGAGGCTGACACTCATTTGGGGTTTCATAAAGAAAAGATGCCAACTACAACAGCAGCCACTGAATCAAGGGAGGGATTTGCCTATACTATTCCATACTCTTGCATACAATGTGTACATTCTTGCATATTGCAAGTGAACACAGTGGTAGGGCAATGTTTATGTAGCTATAATTACTTTCAGAGGAGATGATCATAATGTTTATTACACTGGAAAAACAAGAGGGGGACTGCCTAGGGCTCACCAGATGTGATTAGATCCTCAAGTCAGGCTTCACACTTAGTGATTACAATGACACATCCATACATCTTCTTGGTGATTGTACAGAGATGGTTTGTCATTAATTCCTTCTAGGATTTTAAAAAAAAATTTCCCTGTCAAATCTACACTCCTAAGATTTCTTAATGATCTCTCATTCAAATACTAACCAGATCTGACCATATTTAGCTTCCAGGATCAGCAAGATTGGCTATTTGCAGTCACATGGTAAATGCGACTTACAACAGTTCATTTAGTAACTGTTACTGTTACAATGGCACTAAAAAAAATGACTTAGGACCAGTGGTGGCTTCCACTTACCTTTACTACCGGTTCGCAACTGGGAGTGTGTGTGTGTGCCTGTTTGCTGCGCTTGCGCATGCGCAGACCATCCGTGATGACATCCGGGTGGGTGGATGTAGCCTCCTGCCACCGCTACTACCAGTTCCCACAGTCCAGAGTGAACCGGTAGAAACCCACCACTGCTTATGACCCCTTTTCACACATACAACCGTTGTAGCATCCCCATGGTCATGTGATCAAAATTCAGATGCTTGGCAACCGACTCATATTTATGATGGTAGCAATGTCCTGGGATCATATGATCCCCTTTTGTGACAAGCAAAGTCAGTGGAAAAGCCAGATTCACTTAACAACCATGTTACTAACTTAACAAATACAGTGATTCACTTAACAACTATGAGAAGAATAGTCGTAAAATGGGGAGCACTCACTTAACACTTAGCAACATAAATGTTGGGCTCAATAAGTTGAGGACTACCTGTATTATTATAATTACAATTTCTAACAGCCAACTATCATACCCAATGCTCAGCTGTTCAGAGCTACAGTTCCTTAGTATCTGGAAACCACAGCTTCCTTCCTTCTTCCTAGTCTTAAATCTTCCAGTTTTGCACGCATTTTTTCTTAATAGTTTTTCATTAGGCAATTCAGGTTATTCTTTTTAAAAAGTTGTCTCATTAGACCAGAAGTGGCTGAAATGTGGAACATTCAACTCCCCCTGTGGTATTCTGTTTCCTCGCCAAAGAACTCCAATCTTTGGAGGTGGTGAGGGAATATAAATCGCAGGGCTGCAAGAAAGTTCTTAGATATTGCATTCTGCCAATTTTCCCTTTAACTCTAGAATATTTTTTGTGTGTGCTCTACTGCCATTAGCAGTGCACTTAGTATATCGAAATGCCTGGCACCCTAGCTTTTAGAGATATTTGTGCATTGGCCCCTACTCAGACTTAAAATGGATTTCAGAGTTTCAAAGTTTATTTGAATTTGCTTACACATGGCATTTTCCACAAGCAGGTTTTTTTTTAAATATACAAACCATTAGTCTAATGCTGATTTTGGACCTGAAATACAAGTCACTCAAAAAAATAGCACTTTTTAAGAATTTCAACAGGTAAAATGTCATTACATTTTTACATATTGTCTTTTAAATTTTTGTAGTCCCTCCTTTAGTTTAGGTAAGGGTTCTGCAGAATTTGAAAAACTAAGAGCAAACAACAAAAAACACCAAGAAAAATAACAGCCAGGTTCACTTCAATGTAGCATATCATCTATTACTAAGTTTGGCTTCTTGAGGAAGACTTCTGGGACTTTGTTGTTTTGTAACTCCCTGAAAATGTTTGTGATCTATTATTAGTGCAATTTAAGTTGCCATCATGGAAAAAAG
Organism: Sibynophis collaris; assembly: GCA_036250565.1. Lineage (NCBI taxonomy): Eukaryota > Metazoa > Chordata > Lepidosauria > Squamata > Sibynophiidae > Sibynophis > Sibynophis collaris. Next base: position 38,695 of record JANHFK010006626.1, read on the forward strand.
AAGGCTGAGGCCAAAAGCAGCCTCAGGGAGATAGGAAAAATCTGCAAAGTGGTTGTAATCAAAGCTCTACTCCTTTTATGTTCCTATTTATTTCAAAATCATCTGGTAATTTGACTTGATGAAAGGGAAAGGGAAATTTTGCTTTTCCTTATAGGAGGAAGTAGCGTGGCATGGTGGCTCAATGATTGGGCTGGAAAGCCGGCAGCCCAGGTTTGAGACCTGAGCACGACACAACAGGATGAGCTCCCATCCTCACCCCAACTTCTGCCAACCTAGCAGTTCAAAAGCATGCAAATGTGAATATATAAATAGGTACCGCTTTGGTGGGAAGGTAACAATATTCCGTGGTGGCACAGTGGTTAGAATGCAGTACTGCAGGTTACTTGTACTGGCTGCAGTTCGGCAGTTCAATTCTCACTGGCTCAAAGTTGATTCAGCCTTCCATCCTTCCAAGGGGGTAAAATGAGGATCCAGATTGTTGGGGGCAATACGCTGACTCTGTACAACTGTTTAAAATGGGTTGTAAAGCAGTATATAAGTCTAAGTGCTATTGCTATTGCTATTCCATGATGTCATGTTGGCCACATCACCATGGAAATATCTTCAAGCATCATTAGCTCAATGGTCTTGACATGGAGATGAGCACTGCCCCTTATAGTTGGCAACAACAAGTGGAGTAAAATCCATAGGGACGACTCCTTTCCTAATATGAATTAGAATTGAGTGCAAGTGGCTTTTCAGAATGACCACTTTAAGTCTGGTAAGATAATTTGACACGTTTCCATGGAACATTTCCCACAGTTTCTCAAGAGTACGACTCTCTATTAGCAGCCCGATAGCATCATTATTAAAATCTCCCAGAGAGAGGAATTCCCTTGTCCATAAAAAAAACAAGACTTCTACATAACCTACACCTATGTTTTTGTTACCTTACAATAATGTGCAAGAATATCATGTTCTATTCATGAGAACATGATATTCTCATTTTTCCCCCTCCTCTGAATGAATTTTATGTCTTTGAATTGAATGAGGAAAAAACATAGGAGACCTGGTTGTTTCATTACATTAGCATGCAGGTATATACACTCTGCTCCTATCAGTCTTTGGAATAATCAAATCCAATGTTTCTGTGGAGACTAAACTGACTAGTACATCAATATCTTCGTACATCACTGTAAGAGTTGGTACACTACCCTAAGGGGAGCTAAAATCTTTTAAACAAATAAGGAAATAAATAAAGAGTATGTAGACACACAAGAATAGATTTTCAATATTGTTTTAAAAAACAAACTGGACTCCTCACATAGAATGTGTTGTACAGTTTTGGTCTCAAATTATTTCAGGACTTTTACATTAGTCAATATGTCTGTCTGTCTCTTGGTTTGTGTCTCTGGGTATTGCTTGATCTGTCCTAATTAAAACCTTGTATCTTGCACAAATAACATCTTTCATTCAATCAAATATCATCATCATCATCATCATCAGTCATTGAGGAATAATGACACATGGTGGCCATTATTTTGTACATGTATTTATTTCCGATACCATTCTTTCTTAGCGATTGGACAGCTGGTATATTCTTCCATATGAAAACTGGAGGGCCATCAATTTGCAAATGTGTCTGTAACCGCTGACATTTTTATAGGTGTGAAAAAACAGGGCAGCCACCATTTCCTTCAATCTGCAAACAAATCGTTAGCTGTTTTTGTATTTTTGTAAAAATAAATGGAAAATTCTGGGTAGTCTTAGGCTCCTTTAGCTGGAAGAGGCAAGTTATGAATTTTCTTTTGTTACTTTTGATATCCTTGGAGATTCTGGAAGTGATCTTCTGATCGATGGATTGGCAAACACCTACCTATGATTCCTTGGAATCAACTTTTAAGTCATAAAGTATATCATTACCTCCTGAATTTGTGTGTTAAATAGTAATACGTTATAAAAGATCCCAGATACTGTAGATATCACCCCCCCATGTGAATAATAAAACTTTCTGACACTCCTTTTCACTTATAGAAATAGGATTGTAATAGCCTGGAGGAAGAGAAGAAGAAATAACCAATTAAATGATACAGCCCTGAAAAAAATAAGGCTGGCTGGCATAGATGAAAAGATGTCAGAATCAATACAACAAGAAGAAATCATTCAAAAAGATATTCTGAATAATATATAATTGGAAGAAGAGTAGAAAGGGGCAGGTTTATGACAAATCCAGGATAAATATAGAATCTCAGTGAACAAAGGGGTTTGGTATAAAACACAGGATATAGTGATTTTACTAACATATGCTCTAATTTTTTAACCTGACCATAGTTAGGCCAGGACTTCTTGCAACCAACATATCACCACCATGTGACCTATTTTCAAATGGCCAGTCATGTATCTGAATTTCTGTCAGTAAAATGTCATTTGTTTGAAGTCATCTTCTACTTCAAGTGTGGCAATCTGTATTACCACTTTAAGCCTGGTTTAAAGATTTTTAAATAAATGAGAATAGAAGCTTGAAAGATATCCTTTCCAGAATAGCAATAGCACTTAGACATATATACTGCTTCCTGGTGCTTTTACAGCCCTCTCTAAGCATTTTACAGAATCAGCATATTGCCCCCTCCCCCAATCTGCATCCTCATTTTACCCACCTCAGAAGGATGAATCAACTTTGAGCCTGGTGAGATTTGAACTGCTGAACTGCAGCTAGCAGTCAGCTGAAGTAGCCTGCAGTACTGCACTCTAA
>JANHFK010006630.1:0-13127 GCA_036250565.1 Sibynophis collaris
CTGCATCCTGCACTCAGCAAAATGAGCAGAAAATTTTCATATGCTAGTTGAATCATACTCAAAATGAGCCCATAAGAGATCCAGATCAGGAAGTGCAAGTCCAGTCATAGTACTCGTTTTCTCTTTTTTAAAAGAAAAAATGCAGGTGGATGTGTTTCTTTCATTTAAGAATCTCCATTGAAAGACGATGTGACCATGGAGATGACCACATCTTTTTGAGATTTGGGGATTAAATATTAGTCCCATCAATCCTAGGAGATTGTAACAGTGATCCAGGATAAAATATTTTAGCCAATGAGGAGAGGCGTCAAGGTAGATGTATACTTCCTGCCCCTGCCTCCCCCAGTTTTTCCTGTGTAAATTAAACAGGACACATGAATACTCTTTTCTGCTCTTAAAAACCATTCACTTTGCATCTGGAAATATCTAATCAATATTTATTGATTAGAGTAGTTTGGAGTGAATACCAGAAGAAATAATCAGAAAGAAAAGATTGAATTGAACTGATAAAGCTAAAATAAACACAATAATTATTATGATGGAATATAGCCAGCCTTCCATATAACAGAATTTTTTAAATGGAAATGAAGATTTCAATGACTTTCTTTTGGAATTAAACTTCATCAGTTGTTACTGAGAGTGAATTGGATCAAATAATAATTGCTTCTTCCTATTAAAATTTAAATAATGGCTTTCTCAAAACTCATCGATTTTAATAATATCTAAGTGTAGTGAACATGTACATGTACAAGCAAATGTGTCTATGTAACAGATCGGACCAAATTACTTTCCAAATTAATCTTACTTCTGAAGCTGATAATTATTTTAACCATGTTATTTTTAGAAAATTGTATTGAATACATATTAATTTTAATTGTTTTAATTTATTGTCAATTGCTTTTTAATTGTTCCGTGTTTTAGGTTTTTTTAACACTGAACAGTCGGTTAAAATGCATTTTAAATGCATACCATTATGAATGTCCCTCAGTTATCTTAAACCTGTAAGTTACTGAGCTTCTATCATACCTTTAAAAGTATTCTGAATACAGCTAGCTATGCTAACTCTGGGATTTTTTGATCAATCATCATGAGAAGTTTTACAAATTAAAAAGCTTAGGAAAAGTCTAACTGCAAAGGTAATTGCTCTGGCTTAAACAAGTGCTATCAAATCTGGAGCTGAAAGGGAAAGATGCTGCATGATAGAATGGAATGGAATGGAATATAATGGAATAGAATAGAATAGAATTCTTTAATGGCCAAGTGTGATTGGACACACAAGGAATTTGTTCAGTGCATATACTCTCAGTGTACATAAAAAAATACATTAATGAAGAATCATAAGATACAACACTTAGTGATAGTCATAAGATACTAAATAAGCAATCAAATCATACTAGGAAACTAAATAAAACAATATAAATAGTAAAGATAAAAGCAACAAGGTTATAATCGTAAGTGGGAGGAGATAGGTAACAGGAAGGATGAGAAGAATAATAGTAATACAGTCCAAAGTAAATAGTTTGACAGCATTGTGGGAATTAGTTGTTTATTTATTTATCTCAGTGTATATATAAAGGAAAAGATACATTCGAACAGTACATAAATGTATTTACTGGCCAATAATATTTTCATTCCTTCCCTCTCTCAACACTTTGCAGTACTCCAGATCGGGTATTTTTCAGCTTTCTTCATTTATGAAAAAAGAAAGAAAGAAAGAAAACCAAAGGATCATTTCCACTAATAGAAAATATTGGCCCATCATACAGCACTTACCTAAATAGCAGAAACATTAAACTTTGGAAGCATAAAATATAAATGATCCGTATTGAGCAATGAGGTCAGCGCTGAATCATACCCCTAGGTAAACCTGGGTCATATAATGGAAGCACTCTTAAGAGTTTGGCATTCACACGTGCCTCGTTAAGCAGCCCAGAGGCTGTTTTTCAACACTGAACGTATCAAACTGGAATGGAGGAACCTAGCAGAGATTTTTTTTTTTTGGCACAGCAACAATTTTCTGAATGAAAATAATACCGTATTCATGTAACAATTTGTGTTATATACGGCGTCCGATTTTGGTCTCCTGCCACCATTACTACCGATTCTAAGACCTGGACAGAGCCAGTAACAACCCACTACTGCTCTGCGTGCCACTTCCGGCATGTGGCAGTACTCAAACACTGCCATCATGTCACAACCTCCGGTCCCCTAGTCACCACAAGGTGTTGACACATTGGAAAGAGTTGCAGGGAAGAGCAAGAAGGATGATTAGGGGACCGGAAGTTGTGACCTGATGGCAGTGTTCGAGTACTGCCACAAAGAGGAGGGGGGGGCAACCTATTCTCCAAAGGACGTGAAGGCAGGACAAGAAGCAACAGATGGAAACTAACTGAGAGAACAAACTAGAACCGTGATGCCGAACCTATGGGTTGCTACTGGCTGTGTCCAGGTCTTAGAACCGGTAGTAATGGTGGCAGGAGACTCCGCCCACTCACCCGTACATCATCATGGACACTCTGTGCATACACAGAAGTTTCTTCGTATGCGTAAAAGTTCCGCGTGCGAGTGAAGTTGCAATTCAGTAGCAAAGGTAAGTAGAACCCACTCCTGATGCAGAGCCATCTCTCTGGGCGCGGAAGTCCTCGCCCGTTGCCCTTCTGGGTTTCAGCGCGCCAGCCAGCTGGTCTTCACACACACAGGAGCACCGCGCTCCCCCCATTTTTGGCACGTGATGGCACGGTGGGCCTGGTAGGTCCGTTTTTCTCCCTCCTCAGGCTCCAGAGGCTTTCTAAGAGTCTGGAGAGGGTGAAAACAGCTTCCCCCACCCTCCCAGAAGCCCTCCGGAGGCCAGAAACAGCCTGTTTCCCGACTTCCGGTGGGGCCAGAAGGCCCGGAAATTAGCTGGCTGGCACACACATGTGCGCTGCAGCTGAGCTGGGGCAATGCTCATGTGCCCATAGATATGGCTCTGCGTGCCACCTGTGGCACGTGTGCTATAGGTTCGCCATCACAGCAATAGTGCATTCATTAGGGTTAGAGTTGTACCCTCCGATGCTCCTATTCCTCAACCAATGTCCTTCATGGACTGACTTAGAATTAAGGGAAGGAACAATTTTTCAGAAGCAAGGTAGAGAAAATACAAAATACAGTACATAGGACAAAACACATATTACAGAGGATGTCCTGACAGCATTATGATCAAATTAAATATTAAATTTTCCATTATTAGAAATTAGCCCTCATGAGGTCCAAACTGAAGAAATAGTCATATTTATTTATATTTCCTATTTCTAAAATGCCCATTCCCTCAGAGAATTTGAAATTAGAATTTGGAACTAATTATCACCTAGAGATCTTTCAGCATGCACTTGAGCAAAATATCTTCTGTACTATATTGTTCGTAATATAAAATTGGCTCCTATGGGTTGCCACCTAGTGGATAGAAACTTGTCATTATCCAAATTCATCAACCCAGTAAGAAAATTTTTACTGCAATCCTAAATACACTGCCAAGAAGTAACTGTCCCACTAAGTTTATGTAACTCATTTTGCAACATTAGGTAAGACATATAGGATCAATTTATAAAACCATTATAGGCTTTTGTAACATGTTGTAAGTTAAAAAACAAGGCAAGCTGGGCCATTGTATAATTTGTATTTTAAAAAATAAAATTTTATTAGTTTACAGAATCTTTTCAAACCCATGGAAAATAAAATGAACGAAAAGTGCCCAACTCAATTTAAATATTAGAAATACTATCCTTTTAACTTCAAAGCTTGTTTTGAATAATAAGTAACCTTTTTTCAATATTTAAACTTGAGGTTGTTGTCCATAATGTAATTTGAGTTTCAGTGAAATGATAATGCTTGATAGTATCCAGTCTGGCTAAACTCTGACTCTGAAGTTCAAGATAATACATGATTGCTAAGGGTAAGCCCAACTGAATGGATCATTTTTTGATAAATATGAATACAATTGCAGTTTTCTTAAATCAATTTCCCTTGCTTTTAAAAGTCAACTCAATCCAAATAATATTTCTGAACAACCAAGTTAGTTAGTCAATCTACATACAAGTTTGTTTGTGAGCCACTTCAACTTGAAGTGTACATTTTGGGTTTATTTAATAGTTGAGTAAAAACATATGAAAGTTATTCGTGTATTACCAGATGGTCACAAAAACAACCCTATTTATGGTTTAGAACTGAAATACAAATAATCTTAACATTCAGAAATGAAAATGTACCCAATAAAATATGTGGAACTTCATACAAAATTATTCAGTTTCATCACTATTTGCTTTCATGCTTTCTTTACATAACTTAACAGTTCTTCTTTATTCATTTGGTAATCACTTTTTTTCCACTGTTCTCGTAATTGTTGAAGGAGGGGCCCAATGTCTTTTCCTGATGAGATTCCCATTTGTCTTAAGTCATGACCAGTTACAGGAAAAGAGGGTATAGACCACTCTTGCATTTCTTTCAGAAGTTGTTCTTCTCCTTGGTACTTCAGAAGTTCATGGATTCTGGATGTTGCAGAAGACTCCCTTGTCTTCACAAATACAAGAAAATGAGAAATCTGAGCACCAAGCATTCATAGTCAAGTTACTATTTTTATACACAAAACACTTCAAAACCAGATCAATTCTCAATCTTCTTAAAGTTCAAACTTTACTTGGCATCATTTTTAAAAACAATAAGTACCAAACTTTCTATTTTTTGGTTTGTTTGTGGCTACATACAAAGGGGAACCCAGTCTATAATAAGGAGTCAGGATTCATGCTCTCACAGCCTTCTTCCTAACTCCTGGGCGTATGTATCTGAGATGAATTAAGGAAAAAAGATGGCTCCCAACAGATCAAATAAAAAGTTGAACAAAAATTGAGAATTACCCAGAAGAGATTTACTGTACTTACATCTAAAACGAAATCCTGGTATGGTTTAAGAGGCATTGAAGTATCAGAAGCTTTGGTCAAGTCTCTCCTGTGCTTCAACAGAAATAGTCCAAGGTTTTTTTCATCTTTTGATAGTTTCAGTCTTAAATCCAGTTTTGAAAGATCACACGGAACCTTTAACAATGACGTTAGAATGGTCATTGGTTTGGGAAAGAGATTCTGAACATTTTTACAGACTGTGTCAAACTCCTGTAAGTTCCCATTAACAGGTAATCCTGAGGGGGATACATATAAAGAAGGGTTTTGAGAATAAGGTAACTTAACTATTAGAAAGCGACAAGAAAGCAATTAACATTACTAACAAAAGCAGTATGTGGAATTGCTAGACAAGCAGAATGGCTAACAGTATCATTACAAGTAATGGCAAAATCAAAACTCTAGTGCCCTGCCACTATAGAATCAATGTATAACAGAACTACAGATTCAAGGCTTAGGAGGCAACAGTCTCCTAATGATCTAATTTTTCAACCTTAGCGAAGTTGTGTGGACTTCAACTCCCAGAATTCCCCAGATAGCATGTCCACACTGTCCTAAGTAATGCAGGGGTTAAACTCATTTCAGCAATTAATATGCCCTTTCCAAATCTGGGAGCCCTGCAGTTTTGAGATTTCAGTTTCTAAAATTCTCAAGCCAGGTTTACTGAGGAACTCCAAAGATCTTTGAAGGACAATTACTATGCCCCTGTTATTGAAAAATAAAAGATGTAACTGGTTACTCAAGGATATGTCACTCAGATAATATTATTCTACATCTGTCTATGGAGAATCTCAATCATGGTTTTCCCAAATAAAATCCCCACCCAGTCAGTTAGAACTGAAAAACTTCTTGGATGAGAAGTGAAACATTTTAAAAGAAAAAAAATACCAAGAAAGTACAGTTGTCTTTTGGAAAAAGCACCTCTGGGGATATTCTCTACTTCCAATATTCACATCTGTATAGGAATTAACATCTATTAAGCTTTTTACCTATATAATCAGTTATTGTAAGTTCATACATCAGATGAATGAGTTGATTTGCATATTTTCCAACAAGAATTTTTTTCAATTCTGTCCAAATCCTTTCGCCAGATATTCCAGCCAAACCTTTGGCATTTTCTTTGATGGCTTCCAAAGTTTGGGCATCATGATCATCAGCCCTTTCAGCTATCCTCCCGTAAAATCTAAGGAAAAGAATTTCAGTCTGATAATCATCATTTAATGGAATTTATTTAATGAAAATTAAATGAATTAAAAATTAAAAAATCATTTAATGGAATTATAGGCATCACATTACCAACCCCACTACTCACAACTTGATTTTCAAGAATTTTGGAACTGGGTAGGATGGCAGAATAACGTACCAGTATATGCCAAGCAAAATTCACACTACATTAACTCAATATGGTCACTTTAAGAACTTGGAATAAAATTGTTTTTATAAATATGGTGGAAATATATTCAGGCAAACTGAGCACCAAAATGGAAAGGGAAGAGATTTGATGTCCAAATGCCACTAATACCGAGTACCATGCACAAACCAGGAAGTCACAGCTCTGTAAGTGATCTCCAAGTGAAGTGTAATTAAGGAATAAACAAAAGAGCCTTTAGTTCTCTCCAAGCTAGCCAGTGCCCTTATCATGTAGAAATATAAAGCTATTTACCGGAAATAGCGTAGAATTCGTAAAAAATCTTCTTTTATTCTCTGGTTAGCTTCTCCTACAAATCTGATCTTCTTGTTCTTTAAGTCATTGTAACCATTGAAGTAATCATAAAGAGTGCCATCCAACCCTATCAAACAAGTGAAACATATTTTAACAGAAATTACTTAGAACTAAAAAACATTTTCTGAAATCGTTAGCATTTGAACAAGGTCAGAGAAAGATGATCACCAATCACGGTAGCTAGTAAGGTGAAACATTCACCTTAGAAGGCCAAAGTTAAAAAATATTAGGCACTACTTTTATATTAACTTTATATTAATATAAATAGTTAGTTTATATTAACTATTAACAAGTTTTTTGTTCCAGCAACTTAAGGTTACTACATATACACATCACGTAAGGTAATTTTCCAGTTGGCTTCCAACTCCTACTTAGGCCTAAATCTAGAACCACTACATTTAAAGTTGATATAGAACCTTGAAAGAACAGTCCCTATTTATAGGTCCACCATGCCATCTTTTAAAATGGAAAAACAGCTTACCTAGGAACATAGAATTGATGGTGAGATCTCTTCTTGCTGCATCTTTCTCCCAGTCAGTTGTGAATTCTACTTCTGCATGTCTCCCATCAGTATGCAAATCAATTCTCAGTGTGGTAATTTCAAAGTTCTCCTCATGGAGCTGCAGCAAAAACAACATTTGGTTAACAGAATCCCTTTTAAAACCTCTTATTAGATGGATAGAATGCAATTTTGAAAAAAAAAATCCATACATCCATCCATTTTGTTTCCTGCATGAAAACATTCTTTTGTCTGTTCCCCCTCCTTTTTTTTTACAGCTTATAATTGAAGGTGGGGGTTTACTGGTTTTTGTATTGGGAGTTTTATTTCTGTAAGCCACCTGGAGCTACCTTGAGTTAAGTTGGGTGGCCATATAAATTTTATAAACAAATAACATACAAGTCTCCTTTTTACAGTATTTCCCTTTACACAATCACACCTCAAGTCTGTCTCCACTTGCCCCAATGGCCTATCTGGAATTTCTTCCCACTCAGCATTCAAGCTAATTGTCTTCAATTAGAGACAACTATTTATCTATCAAATATATAACTTTTAAAAATAGTTATAAGTGCCATAGTATTTATACTATGCTATAAAAACATGTACTGCATAATGCTTTGATTATTCTCTGTTTTGGATTAAATCAGCTTCTAATTTGTAGGACTGGAAACAATGACTCAGCCACAACTGGACCCAGAGGCATTTCATCTTACCCATGTGCCTCAAGTTCCTGTAGTTTGGGCATAGTGTCTTGGCCTTCCTTCTCCAAAATGGCATTTACTGCAATTCCCAGACATCGTGGTGAAAAAGTATGGTGACCAGCCATTGGGAGAGTGGCACTTCCAACACATGTGATAGTAGAGCTATCTTTCATGGCAAGCAGGTATCATCAGAGTCTGATAATATTGTCATGTTCTGAATTCTTTCTTTTCTAATATTCTCCAACATTTGCTGACATTATAGTCAGCCAGCAATGAGGTAGACTTATGGGAAAGAGGAAAAAAGGTTGCCTCATTGCAACAATGTTTGTATTTTTCTATTTACTAATAACAAAAAGCAAACCTAAAGTATATTTGCTAGCTTTCAAACTCAACATGAGCACAATTTTTTTATAACTTTAGGAATATAAATCTATAGAACCTCCTCTTCTACAAAAATACTTTTTCTATCTATTTTAAAAGTTTTAAGTTTGCAAAATCCCTTTACCCTAGCAGTGATGGTTCCATGTTTTTCTCCTCGGTTGTTGATCATACGGATCCCCATGGCCTGGAACATTTCTTTCATCTGAGTAGGAGTTGCAGTAGTGGCAAAATCAACATCTTGTGGTTTTATTCCACTGAGTAAATCCCTTACAGCACCCCCTGCAATTCTTAGTTCATAGTTTTCTTTATCAAATATTTCTGTAAGTAGAAAAATTGTAAAGAGAAAAAAAAATCTGAAGAAGACAAAATGGACGGTCCCACTAACTCTACTAGTAAAAATGGTACATGAAGGAAACTGTGCAAGAGAAATTGTAGTATGATGGCTTTTGATTTATGTGGAATTCCTCATGCCAGATTTGTCTAAGATAATGCTCTAAACCTAACTTTTAATTCACAATTTAATTTTGTAAATTTAATAGAATGGGGCCTCATTGGCTCAGTTACATAATAGGTTATTTATATACTATTTGGTTATCTTTTGGCATGTGTGTGCATGCACTCATGCAGATGTGCCCCATCCTGAACAAGACATTTGCTCATAGATGGAGAAAAATTAAATCATAGTTTAAATCATAAGGAAATCTCTTATTTCCATGCTGTAAATTAAAAAAGAAACCACTGAATAGCATTGATTTTTTTTTCAAAAAGTCATGTGCATTAGATTAGACCATATGCAGAGTAGTCTGGATCAGGATTAAGACCAATCAAATACTGCAGAAGTGGTCCATATTTTTACTTGTATCACTGAAGCATAAAAGGCAGTAAGTCTTAGGTCTTCCCATATTTCTAATATTGATATTGTGCTTGGTATGTCTGATATTACTCAGGCAGAGACATCCTAACAAATCATAAAAGCAGCCAAATAATCCAAATCATGTTGTAAAACGAAACACTTCATATAATTATACGTCTGGATTAAACATTTTAAAATATTTCTCCAAATTTACCTCAGCAAAATCTGGAAAATCTCAGTTTAACAGAAATCAAATAAATGTAGTTCAATACAAGTAGCAGGACACTGCATTGGAAACAGTGTCGGAATGTCTGATATGCCCATCTCACAGATATGAATGAAAAGGATCATAATGAATAATGCAACTGAAAAATCAGCAGGAATGGTTTGTAGTCCTGCAGTGAAACTTACATTTGATTCTTAAAAATCTCAATCTGTTTTGATAGTTTGAGAAATGTATATGTCTTGGTGGCCTATGGATAAGTACTTTTTGGGAAACTGTTTAAAATGCGTGAGAAACATTCAGATACTATTGTGGACCAGTGTTTCTCAACCTCTGCATACTTTAAGACATGTGGAGTTCAACTCCCAGAATTCTCCAATGAGCATCCACATTTGGAGGTTGAAAAACACTATTGTAGAGTCTTTTGAACACAGTTGTAAAAAGAAATCTGGCTGTTATATTTGTTATAATTCCAATGCAAAAGAGTAATTTACTAGTTTATGTTGGTATCTTGGTATGCACCACCAGCATGAGGTATTTTATTGCTGAAGTTACTACTAGAATAAAATAATAACTATTCATAGCGAAACAGAAGCACTAATAGTATTATATCATAAGTTCTTGTTCATGATTGTTTTCACAATTTATCAGGAATTCTAGCACTAAACAGGTCTGAGAAACCAGCCTTCTCCCAGGTATTGCAGAACTACATCACCAGGAAGAAATAAACCAATCTAATAATAATTACAGAGTTGGAAGGAACCTTGGAAGTCTTCTAGCCCAACCCCCCCTGTTCAGGCAAGAAACTTTATCTCATTCCAGACAAATGGTTGCCCAATCTCTTCTTAAAAACCTCCAGTGTTGAAGCAACAACAACTCCTGGAGGCAAGTTTTTCCACTGATTAATTGTTCTATCAGGAAATTTCTCCTTAGTTTTAGGTTGCTTCTCTCTGTTTAGTTTCCACCCGTTGGTTCTTGTCCTGCCTTCAGGGGCTTTGGAGAATAGCTTGGAACTCCCTCTTCTTTGTGGCAACCCCTGAGATATTGGAACACTGATATCATGTCACCCCTAGTCCTTTTCATTAAACTAGACATACCCAATAATGGTAAGGGATACTCGGAGTAGAGGTTCAAGCAAATAGCTGGAGGGACACAGGTTGTCCGTCCCAGCTCAGCTCCCAAACCACCTCCCAAGCAAACGAAGCACCTGTACCTGCAATGCCTTTCAGTCCTGGCGTGAACAGGGACTGAAATTCGGAAGACTCGATCTTCATGGTTCTGAAATTCCGACAAAAGCTCGCAAGCCCTACTCTGTGGCGGGGAGCAAGGATTTCAACTGCTTTACAGCCCAGAAGAACGAAATGACTCCACCACATCTTAAAAATAATAATAATAAAAAAACACAACGAAACGAAACCACGAGTTAATGAACACGCAAGCAAAGCATGGTGCAGACAGCCCAGAGGCCCCGGCAGAAAACAGGAAAATATAGCAATTACGTGAGTGCAGGGTGGGCACAAAGCCCTTTTGCACAGCTAGGAACGGCCTTCGAAAAATAGCGGCGGCCGCTAAGGTGGAGTGAGCCACTGGGGGAAAAAAAACCTCACGCCACGCTCGGCCTGCAAGGAATCCCCGCACCGGCCGGGGATTTCAGCCCCATTCCCCCTTTTTTTCCTCTTCGCAAGGACTTTGCTGGTGAACCTGCGCTGGCGAGAGAAAGGGCAACCTCACTCACCTACGAACTTGGGGGGTCGCCGCGGCTTAAGCTTGCGGACCCAGCAGCCCCCGCAGCGCCAATTGCTGCAAGAAAAAAAAATGAAGGGAAAGGAAGGGTTGGGAGTCCCAGTAGCGCGAATAGGAGGCCGGCGTTTACAACCGAGTAACTCCTCCTCCTTCTCGGCGGTCCTTCGTACTCGTGGGCGGCGCTTTTGTCCGTCTGGAGGCCCGCCCGAGACCGCGTAGCTTTACCAGGCAGCTGTGCGCGCTTTTTAAAAGCGGGCTGCCGGATCGTTCGCCGCCTTGTGGAGTAACTTCGGCTATTGCTGTGCGGGACTTTTCTAGGGCTTTCGCTCTCAAGTGAGGCCTTTTGCGTTCAAGGGCTTTTCCTGGCATAAAAAGGCCTCCCTAAATTGATACTTTGCTTGTGTCCGAAAGACTCCTCCTTTTTAAGGACTCCAGTCGTTATCTATAAGGCTATCTTTAGGTTTAATATATGTGGGTATATTCTTTCTTTCTTCCTTCCTTCCTTCCTTCCTTCCTTTTTTTTGGTCATGTTTATGTAATGTATATTGAAGGGGTGGTAACCCTTTGAGAGCTGTATGCAACGAAATTTCATTTTAATGTATGCTGATTAGCATATATTTAAACTGACAATAAAGTTAGTCTAAGTCTTGGTCCACAAAATCCGATGAGCTGCGTGTGCTTTACCCCTACTTTGTTAAGGATAACATGGCTAATTAAGTTTCCATGTTATGGTAAGCTAAAAATCACATTGGAAAGGCTGGATCCACATAATGGGTTTTTAATGGTTCAGTCAGATGTGTGAATCCCACTTGTCTCTTCCATGCGGGATATTTGATAGGAAAGAAAAATTTGGTTTCCCCCCTAAATTCTGCTTCTAATTGCCTAGTTTTCGCAGCCTGAATCTAGTTGTCCTGTAGGGTTTAAGATACTTCTGTCTGAGCACTCCCTTCCCCATGAGAAAACTGGGAGAAGGTATTAGGACCTTTGACATGCAGCTTAGGCAGCCCCTTGAACCTCATATCAAGTGTAGTTATTTCCCTTTTGAGATTCCCAGAGTTTGCACAAGCCACAAATTGGCAGTCAGCAACTAGAGCAGAGATGTCAAACTCGATTTCATTGAGGGCTGCATCAGGGTTGTGGTTTACCGTCACTGCTGACTGGGTGGGCGTGGATGGAGTGGGCATGGCCAGCACAACATCGCTCACGTCGGGGGCACCTGTGGTTGCCCGGGCAGGGTTGGGGGATTGTCTCCAGTGCACGCCCATGGGGCAGTGCGGGGCAGTTCCTTGCTGGCTCCAGGGTAGTCCAGCAGTGGTCCACTGGATCTAAGGCTGACCGCGTTCCAGCCCGGATGGCCACCACCAAGTTGTAGATCAGCGCCCAGCTGGCCTTGGCTGGGACCGAGGCACTGGGGGCCAGTCCTTCACTGTTTCCAGAGCAGCTCCATGACCCAGATCTAACCACATCGCATTCAGCCCGCAGGCCTTGAGTTTGACACCCCTGAACTAGCGTGTTATAGGATCCCATGTGTCAATTGTACCAGAGTTTGCAATCAAACGGGGTGTACCTTGTGTTCTGCCCAAGGACAAAATTTAGTAGGTGACCACTGAGATACTGTGGTATTATTTTACTGTTGGTATTATTTTTATTTCCCTTAGTGATTTCACTAGGATAAAAGAAAGCTAGTTTTGTTACTTCAGTCTATAAGAAATGTTAATATCTTTTGACTTCTGTACCAAAATAGCTTCAGGCTCCTTTAGGCAGAACAGAACAGAACAGAACAGAACAACAGAGTTGGAAGGAACCTTGGAGGTCTTCTAGTCCAACTCTGTGCTTTGACAGGAAGCCCTATATCTGTGATGGCAAATATATGGCACGGGTGCCACAGGTGGAATGCGGAGCCATTTCTGCGGGCACACGAGCCATTGCCCTAGGTCAGCTCCACCGCACATGTGTATATGCCTCCTACCCACACCACCCTCCCCTCCCAGGAGTCTCCATGTGGCCCATTTTGGATGCCAGGTAAGTACAGGGCTCACACGGAGGCTCTGGGAGGGCAAAAAATCCCCTTCCGGA
>JANHFK010006630.1:33727-47919 GCA_036250565.1 Sibynophis collaris
TGCCCTTTCTCCAGAGATTGGGGGTAGGCTGTTAGTTTAGGAGCTCCACTGTGGATGCATAGCATAGGTGTTTTGTGGCTTTAGTGAGAGGACCATTTTTTTGTGTGATTGTGTTTTATTATTGCTGACGTTTTATATGATATGTGCACCACCGAGAGATTTGTCAGAGAAATGCAGCCTTACAAATTTGATTAATCTATCAATAAATACTAAAACACGGAAAATATATATATCTGCTTACGATTGCCCAAGCCTGCAAGAATTAATAAAAATAGGCTGGATCCATAGTGTTTCTGAGCTATCATACAGAATATGACACATTTTACATCTTGACTTTTTTGGACCTCAAGTCTAATCTGGCCAGCTAGACTGCATTATGGAAAGTGTGTGTGTGTGTGTTGTAGTGAGAGAGAAAGAATGAGAGACAAGGATTAAAGCTTTTAGTTCAGAGTGAAATACCAAAGCTACAGCCACATTTGTTTCTATGTATTCCATTCTCTGAAAAAGTAGCACTGAAGATATTAGAAAAAACTCTGAGAAAGAAAGGTAGCAATGTTGTATGTTCACTTTTTTCACCTCTTTCTCACTAAAACCTTTAAAGCACATTTATTTCATGCTCAAATTTAGAAGTACTCTCTTTTGAAGTACTAAAACCTAGGCTTTTGAAACTGTTCAAACTATTGGATCACAGATCTCCAGTTTTTCAGCAATGTCTCTCTCCACACACTTGTATGCTGTTTCTACTTTTGCAGATGAAATATACAGTATATATTTTGAAGCAAAGAACATGACTACTTTAACAAAGATGTGAACACTAGACTGTGTGCTGAAGTGTGGTGTAAACTAGTAGCAAACAAACAGTCTAATCTCGAGGCAATTACCTGAAAAGAGGCCTGTTTGCAAAGTTTCTAAGTTTATTAACTTCCATCGTCATTATTATATTTCTTTCATAAACATTGTTCCTGACAAACCCTTTACATAAATTTTGACTATTTGGAAAGAAGAAGAGAATAAATTGGCTATGACAATGGTGAAAAGAGAGTAATAGCTGGCTTGCTATCTCTCCCAAGCAGATAATTGTCTAAAAATTATCTTACTCCTTGGTCATAGTTGGAAGAAAAAGACAAGAGAAAGAATGATAGAATGGTATTAATCCATCACGGATCCATATATAACCACCTTAACACACAAGATGAGATTTGTGACATTGATATTCCATCAAGTTAACAATTATGCCACATTGACTCTCACATTTAGAACAATTAATTAGTGGAACAATTTGCCTCCAGAAGTTGTGAATGCTCCAACACTGGAAGTTTTTAAGATGAGATTAGACAACCATTTAACTGAGCAGGGATTGGACTAGAAAACCTCCTAGGTCCCTTCCAATTCTGTTATTCTATTCTGTTACATTCTAAGTTAGTTCTGGGTTAGAATGATAAATCTAACATCTTTAAAAAGTGGAGCAAAGAAAATAATAAAACATCTCTAATTTCTCCCACTCTTATTTGCCAATTCCAATGTTACAGTCTCTTTGGACTTAGGAGCCATAAATATGAGAAACAGAAACAATATCTATATCTATATCTGTATTGCATATTGAATATTGTAAAAATGCATATAATATATGGCATAAAAGAGTTGTGGTGGCACAGTGGTTAGAATGCAGCATTGCAGGCTAATTCTGCCAACTGCCAGGAGTTCAATTCCGACTGGCTCAAGGTTGACTCAGCCTTCTATATTTCTGAGGTCAGTTAAATGAGGACCCAGATTTGTTGGGGACAAGATGCTGACTCTGTAAACTGCTCAGAGAGGGTTCTAAAGCACTATGAAGCAGTACATAAATCTAAGTGCTATTACTAGTTGTTTCGGTAGTCCTTGGCTGAATGTCACGGTGATGGTGAGTTTCCTTCACAACATCTTTGTAGTGCTTGTGTGGTCAACCTCAAAGTCTCTTCCCAGATTCCAGTATACTATAAAGCAACTGCTGGTCATACATTCTGATAATGTGACCCAACCATCTCAACCAGGCTCTGAAATTCAGAGACTCAGTGCTGGTTGGAGACATGCCTTGCGAACAAATGCCAACATTGGAGCAGAGTGTGTTCATATGAAATGTGTGTTTGATGTGCCTTCAGTAAAGAGACCAGGATTACTATCCAAATAAGAGGTAAGGGATAATCACAGCTTTGAGCTCTATAGATTTTTCGTTTTGTGGCAATAAGAATGCTGTATTATTGAGCATTTTATTATGAAGCTGCCTCAGTATCTGGTTCGTCTTGCTGATCTTTGAGTCAATTTCTTTGTCTAAAGACCCAGCACTTGAGATGATGCTTCCCAAGTATCACCTGCCTGATATAACCATTTCAAGTCACAGACAATCAACTGATCATTAGGAAAATAAATGACTTCCCTCCTGAATTCATATATTACTTACCTCCCATGTTATAACTAATTCAGATTTAGTACCACCACCTCCACTGACATTGGCTGGAGTGACTTCAGGAACTGCAAAAGAAAAATAATGTACTGTAGCAACCAAGTCAAAATGCAAATCTGATGCTATAATAACTTATTGTAAAGATTTTAGACATAAGTTTGCTAAGACTTTAGACAAAACCAGTTACTTGAAATTTCAAGGTGATCTGCACAACCAAATTTGCTTTTCCTATTTTTTTCCAGATTTTTTTTTTGCATATTGTATATTTTTTTATTAAGATGAGCTTGCTTTTCAATGGAATATTATTTATTGTGCTTTTCCTGCAAAACTGCATTGCTACAAATGTCCCGAACCTTCTTGCAACTAATGATTTCAGTCAGCTTTCTCAAACTGTGGTTCATGACCTCAAGTGAAAAGGAACAGTGAGGGAGGTTTTAATTTTATTAAAAATTAGGGACAGATTGAACCTTGGACTTTGAGTATTGCTAAATTTAGAAACAATTTTTTAAAAATAAGTTCTTTTCTAACAAAACACTGAGGATCCTGTGAACTATAAACAATTCTGTACTATATTCTTGATGTTTTGCTATGTCTTTTGGGTATATCTTCTGCCTGTCGTGGTATTTTGTACACTCAATAAAAGTGTACATATTTAGTGTACTTACGAGTGAGTTTTAGTTTTTCTTAATCAATGATTTTTAAAGGTAAAAACTATTAAGAGAAAAGATATTTTTTCTTTTGAAAACAATTTAAAAATGAGTAAAACCACACCCATACGAAACTATTGGTTCATTTAATCATCAATGTGACCAACTCAACTGTTACCACTAATGACCGTGATGTCTCGATTAGAGTCATAACTAGGATCGCTTTTATATTGAATGCGTTTTCCCCTTACTTGTGAAACTATTTAAGCCAAATATGTGCTTTATTGAGTATCAAGAAATATTGATTGAGATATTGTTTCTTTTTCTAATCCTACTTACGGGCCTCTTCAGTTCTTCGTTTCTCTGATGGTTTGCTTGGCTCCCCAATTCCAATAAGGCTGGCAGCTACTATTCGGAATTCATATTCAACCCATGGGTTTAAGCCTACCACCGTTGCTGTAAATGTATTTCCGTCAATGGCATCAGGCACTGGAAGAAATGTTGTGGGTCAGGAAAGAGAATGAAAAAAAAGTATGCCTGATAATCACTGTATAATTGAAAAACCATTATATACATATAATTTAAAGGTTCAGAATTTAATGCTGAAGAAACACAGCAAGCAGGACAACAGAACACAAACTGAGTGGAAATAATAAGACTCCTAGGCTACAGAATTTAACTATGAGTTGGCTAGTCTTATGGTTTATGGTTAAAATCATGGCAGAAGAGGTGCTAATCGGGTTATTGCCATAATTGATTACTTATAAATAATTTGATAGAATTTTTTTTTAAAAACCAAAAGGTTTGGGGATTGGGTGTAAAGGGTAAATAAGAAGCTGTCACCAAACTGAATAAAATTCAAACAAAAAAATGAAATATATTGAAATGAAAGAGTAAAATAAGGGATCACTGAAGGGAGTATTAAAATATGTGTGTGAGGTTTGTGATGAAACTGTAGAATTGAAATGAATGCTGTATGTACAGTACTAATGCCCAAGGAAAAAAAAATTCTAAAAAAAGAAATTTAAAAAATACTGTATCAATGTTGAAAATGGTAAAACTTAGGTATAGATGGTACTGATACTGAAAAAAATCTTAAAATATGAATGTGGTTTCTCTATTGAGCAGCATTATCACTTGTCTAATCCAAGTGTGAAGCCTGCATTTGTGTTTAACATACGAAGAACGGTACTGTTTTCTGTTTAGAACCAAAGGTAGCTTGCTCATCCTAGGATGACTGGCAGAATTCTGACTAAAAAAAGATATGGGTGTTAACAAAAAACAAAATTTGATAAGAGCAGTACAGCTTTATTCTAGGTACAGAGGGTGCAGATTAAATGTTCTGTTTAGCAGGTAATTAAAACATGTATGATTAGGAAACATCTATTGTATGCTTCTTAATTTAATAAAGTGAATAGGCTTGAGTCGTGGAGTGCTTTGATCAGGCACATAGTAAGTGTTCATCTGATGGATATAAAACACGTATGACACTAAATAGGATGGTTCAACAACAAACAGGGACTAGGACAAGGATGTGTGTTAGCTCCTTGTTTAATGTATTCATTAAATAATGCTTTAGTGAAATTAAAAGTATGTTCATTAATTGCCTAAATGTCAGTAGTGGGTTCCTACCAATTCTGTCCGGTTCTTAGAACCGGTAGTAAATGCGGGGGGGATGGCCCACCCATCCGGACGCCATCACGGATGTTCTGAGCATGAACAAAGTGAGTGTGCTTTTGCGTGTCCCATTGCAAGCCAGTAGCAAAGGTAAGTAGAACCCACCCCTGCTAAATGTGTATCTAATTTTGCATGAAAGGGATGCTGTGTTTTTGGGGTAACAACTGGAATGATTAATTGAGAATATTACATAAAACATAATACAAGGAACATGGATCTGAAAATTAAGATGGAACAAGGTTGGGTCAAAGTGTGACGAATGATTGTGAGTTATATATACATGATAAAAAACAAACCCCAAACTAGAGAAATTGTGTACCTTGGAAGGACACTTACTAAAGATTATAAACTTTATGGAGAATTTTTAAGATGTGTAAAGGCTAGTTAATGTTAGTGGAAAGTGCATGGTCTGTTAAGAGAAACGAATATTTTTCAAAAGAAGCAAGAAGGTATAAAGGGTATAAAAGCATCCTTCTGCCCACTTTGTCAGAAGGAAAGTTGGCTGTGTCAGGAAAAACAAAAAGCTGAATAGAGCGGGAATATGGTACTTAAGGTAAGGAAAGAATGTTTACAGAGATTCTCAGTCATCCAGGTTATGGTTGTCCCAAAGGTGCTTTTTCCAGAGGCAACTGGACTTTCTTTGTTTTTCCTTGAAAGGAAAGGAAAAACAAAGTCCAGTTGCCTCTAGAAAAAGCACCTCTGGAACAGTAAAAAAAGAATGTGTGGTGAAAGAATATGGATAGAATATGAAAAGAATTAATTTGATTGAGTGATTGATATAAATTAGATTTAGTTATAGTTCCTACTCTTTTTCTTATTTCTTATCCTTTTCTGTGCACTGTACAATATTGCTTACCATTACAGGAACAACATGATGAATATGAACTTGTAGGCGTTATTGATTTTCTTACTTTCTCTTTGAAGATCATCGTATATACTGTATGTTCTATTTATCAATATTACATTTGATAGATTCGCACTGACTTGACCATTTTGTGTATATAGAAAAGTTTAAAAATCATGCTCTGTATGCTTTAAAGGGCTTGTGTACCTGTATTTACTCCTTGCCATCCAACAGAAAATGGGGTTCTTGCTTGAATAACGTATGTTGTAATGGGACTGCGATTATCTGCTCCTGGTCTCCAAGAAACCTGAGCTGTAGTGTCAGTTATCTCATCAATTGTCACAGCTTCAGGAGGACCTGGGGGACCTGTTATGAAACATCCAAAATAAACAAAAATACATTTTGGTTCCCCTCAGTGAGATATACATAGCAAATAATAGCCTGCAGAAGTAGTCCACATTTAAGATGAAGAGCTGCAAGACTTTCCTGTTCAAGTCTAAGAAAAAAAATGGTATTATAAAAATCTGTTCTTTGTAGAAGGAACTGGAGGAGATCCAGATGCAAAATATATTGTCCAAAGTAGCCCAATGATTTCAGTGTTTGATCCGTTCTACACTGCCTACTTCCGCAGAGTTTTCAGTGCCCATGATGGTGATGTAAACTTTAACAAACTTGAAATGTTTGGGATATTTTGGGCATTACCTTTTTGATTTGGATCAATTGAAATTCTTGGCACTAAAGGAGAACTTCTGTTATAAAACTTTCTTTGGATGCTAAGTTTATTCTGACACAGATAAACTTTAAATATAGTGACTAAAGTTATTTTTTAGCAGAGATATGTGTTCTTTAGCACAAGAGACACAAGTATTATTATTTTTGCCCATGTAAAAGGACTCAGAAAATCCTTTTTTATACAGTAGCTCAGTTTTTAAAAAAAGATTTATAAGAAAATGAAAAAAAATGAAAAAAAGAACATTTGCAATGGTGAAAAATACAAAATGTTTAAATTCCTAAAATCTTCCTAATCTGAACGTAGAATGTTATCAGTAAGAATGCTACAGACTTTCAATATAATCTTATTCACATTCATAGGGAAGTAAGCCCTAAAGGCACAGAGATTTATCTTTTCAGATAAGTGTGCCTTAGCCTGAAACACTTTATCTGGTGTAATCTTTGCATGTCTTCTTGGAAATGGAGAGTTTCAATGATAGCCTTACATTACCTCTTTGTGCCATTTGGCAGTGAGCTTAGAAATGGTTAATATCTGGGAGGTAAAATTATTTCATGAGTTATTTCACAAATCTGCTTTGTTTGGTTTTTTTTTTTTTTTGCATGAAAACCGTGATGTGGATACTATCTTGTCTGATCTGGGAACCTTTCTGCTGACCTGTAAAAAGGTAAAGGTTTCCTTGTGTCCGCTCTAGGGCATGATGCTCACCTTGGTTTCTTGGCTGAGGGAGCCAGCATTGTCCAAAGACAATTTCCATGTTCATGTGGCTTGCATGGCTATAAGCCAAAGACGCATGGAACACTATTACCTTCCCATCAAAATGGTATCAATGTATCTACTCACATTTTCACGCTTTCTAACTGCTAGGTTAGGCAGGAGCTGGGGCAAGTAATGGGAACTCACCCGTTGCACGGAGCTTGGGTCTTGAACCTGGGCTGTCAACTGTACAGCTGACAAGCTCGGTATCTTTAACCGCTGAGCCATTGTGCCCCCCTCAGTGCTGACCGTAGCACTGTACTTTTTACTAGGAGATGGATTGTTGCCCCACTGGCCATGTGATTAGAGCAAATCTGAGCAATGAGGGCAGAGAAATCTATTCACTGAGGATTTCCCCAGATCTGGAATGTTCTCATTTCAGATATTCACCAAAATGCAATAGAATGCCTTTCTGCGTTAGAAGACTTTATTAGGAAAAAAAATTACTGACTGAGGATCAGCACATGAGAAGCAATAAGAACTTCTCATTCTCTCTAACTCTTATTTCTTGTTTGCCAATTGCCCTCGTACAGTAACATAGCTGGGAATCATATTGGTTACACCAAACCATACCCCTGAAGAATGATGTAAGTTTATTAGCCCAATAAATGTACTTCGGTGCCCATGGAGGCTTTATCCCATTCCCCTCTATTTGGTACCTTGTTTTTGTTTTTTTACATTCCTTTTCCCCATATCCCACATTCTGGAGGTCTTCCATTCCTCAGGAAATAGATGGGAAATCTCTGTTTTAAGGGTGAAATCATAGTGATGACTGAGAGTTGAAGTCACAATTTTAGCTGCTCTTTTCAAAATGATATTGAAAATGAAACTTTAAAAATAAAGTAGATTTAACATTTAAATTTTTATTTATTTATTTTATGCTACAGGCTATACTGTCAGGAACTTTGACATATAGTATTAAATAAGTCTTAACAATACAGCTTGAACTGTACATACATATTCCATAAATCAATTATTGACAAGCATGCAATTTCTCAAGGTTTTCTAATGATTCTGGCTGTTAGTATGAACACAAATTGCTATGTAATATATTTGTTTTTTAAACAAACTAAACCACACATATTTAGTTTACTAAATATATGTGTTGGACTTGCAAAAGACATATTATTTAATTTCAGTAATAGCATTCTGAAATGTTCTAGTGTCATCTTAGGCTGCACTTACTCAAAAATAAATGAATTTATTTGAATTTAGTGGGACTGACTCTTTAAGTAAGCATACACCAAATTATGATTATAGTAAGTTTTCATCATGATTATACTTTTTCTATGAGAGTTATCTCTATTGATCATTAGAGCTGTGTGTATAGGCTATTGTGGTTCATAATCTTATATCTTTCACCTGATGCTTTTAAAAATGGCTGCTTAAAGAAGATTCACCAGCTGTGAGAATGAATAGTTTGAATTAGTTTGCTGGAAGCACCTAGCACAGTCTTTCCAAGAGTAGATTCCATAGTAACACACCAAATGTAAAATGTAAAAATACAATTAAAGGGAATTTGTGCCGAAGACTGTAATTTTAAAAAACAAATTTTAGTAAGGTGCTACAGAGTGCTTTAACAGAATAACAGAGTTGGAAGGGACCTTGGAGGTCTTCTAGTCCAACCTTCTGCTCAAGCAAGAGACCATAAATCAGTGGCTGTCCAGTATCTTCTTAAGTGATGGAGCACCCACAACTTCTGAAAGGCAAGCCATTCCATTGGTTAATTGTTCTCATTGTTAGGAAATTTCTCCTTAGTCCTTTGCTTTTTTAATCATTTTCCAGTTTATTTTGCCAAATATGATGGTGCAACTAAGTTTGTACACTTAAATGAAATGTCAATTACCATGACAAGGGAGTTTTAGACTAAGTTAGCTCTAAATCATTTGGTTGATTAAGCAAATTGTATGTTCTTCATCATGAATGAACATCAGTGACTGAAAGGAAAGTTTGGCTGGTGTTTCCTTTTATCCACTAGATGGTGCAGTGTGGCTAGAAAATGGAGCACTAAAAATAATATATATCCCTACAACTCCAGATGCAAGAAAAAAGAAATTCACTATGTTCGCGGACCTCTGTAATATATTTTCTTCTAAAAGACTCCTAATAAAATGTAAGATTATTTCCTCCAAAATGATGTATATACTTAAGAACTTCCAAGTATTACAGATTTTAAATATTTAGCAGCCTAATTTCCGAGTATTTAAACTGTTCATTGAACCTTGTTCTCATGAAGTGGAGCAGGCGTTTACTAAAGCTACAATATATCTTAATTCCATGAGGGAGCAGCTGATAAACTGCAGCTGCCTTTTTAAATGGACAATGAACACGTCCTCCATTCTCCCAGCCACTCTAGAATAGCTAGACAAGACTATCTAGTCTAATCAGAATCTTCCATTCTGCTTTTCAAGGGGAAAAATATATATATAGAAAAGAAATACACTGAATTAAAGCAGAAGCATTATACAGGTTTAGCTGCCATTACAAAAGAAATGTGAGTGAAAACTGATCAGGGTATTCGCCTGATTGATACAGAGTTATTTATTGCATTTAATAAGAGTCAATAATTTTATTCAAGACCTGAGTACAGCAGGCCCACATTTCAATGTTGTCAAAACCTAGACTAGCTTTGTTCCTGTATATATTATATCGACTCCATTACCTGGAGTCTCATACAGGTAATCCTCAACTCACAACCACGATTGAGATCACACTTTCCATTGCTGAGTGATGCAGTCATAAAGTCAGATGTCACTTCACCACCTATCTTAGCAAAGGTAACCCTGGCACTTCCCATTGGCGACGTTAAACAAATTCTGTTACTGGGGGACTCACTTCAATCTAAGCCATTCTGGTCTATGTTCCTCAAACCTCAAGGTAAGGAGCTGCCTCAAATTCCCCCCCCCCCTGCTTACCTCTCTCCCCATCTCTTCCCTTTTGGTCACCCTACCTCCTACCTTTGCAAGGCAGCAAGGTAGCTCAGAATCATGCAGCTCTGGAGGTGCTTGCCACACTCCCATTCAGGAGCTTCTTGGCATGCTGCAGCTCTAGGGGATGCAAGAAGTCCCTGAGCTGTAGCATAGTGTGAAAAGCCTTCTCTGGAAGCCTCAGCTGCCCCAGACATGCAACAGAAAGGGGTTACTTGGCACACCATGGATCTGGGGTTGCAAGAAGCTCCTGTGCCACAGTGCAGTGAGAAGCCCTTTGCAGCATGAAACCCAGCCAGAGCTCGACCAGAAGTGCAACACAAAGCTGCAGCCATGCCAACCAAGTCCCAGCCACAGATGTCTTTCATCTTCACGCTGCACTCAGGCCTCCAGGGTCCCTGCTCTGCTGCCATAGCTGACTTTTATCATCTTGCTTCCACTGCTGATGAGGTGTGCCTGCCCTGCTCTTTCGCAACTCAGCTGCGGACCATGTAAGTCATCTTTCCCAGATCTCTTGAAGAAACTGCCACGAGCAATCTGGGAAAGAAAGCCTTGTACAGCCAGTAGCTGCCTCGTGAAGAGGCCAGGCTGGGCATGCTTGGTGAGCAGTGGGAGCAAAAAGATGGCAAAGGTCAGGGAGGGCATGGGGGGGTGCCATGGAACGATGGGGCAAAAAGGACATCAATTTGAGTTAAATAGGTAGAGTTTACAATCACCTCTGTGATTGTAAATGTGGGTTGGCTGCCAAGTGCCTGGATTTTGATCATGTGACTGCAGGAGCACTGCAATGGCCATAACTTTGGGAACTAGTCATAAATGCCTTCATTCAGCACTACAATAACTTCGAATGGTCTCGCTGGACAAATGTTCATAAGTCAAGGACTACTTGTACTTAGGAACTGTCTCTTTCCATATGAGGCGAACTGTAGTTTGCAATCGGCAATGGATGCTCCATTATTTGTTGTTTCAAATATTGTGGGTGGGGTTACAAAAGATGGCTTCTCAATAGGATCACCCCAACAATATAAGACTCTTCTACAAAAGGTTCAGTTGGGTGCTTTGTTGCTTAAATTTTTAGGGCTACCTGAATCTAGACAAGCTATAGTGCTGAAAGTTTAAAAACACTGACAAAAGAATAACAGGCATCAGGAAAAAGACCATACTAATCTTTTTTTTAAAGTCATATAATATACAAGGGGCTACTACATGGTCTGAGGAACAGTTAGGTTTTAAGGAATCTTTTAAAAGAGATCAGGGTGAGGGCCAAACAAAACTCTGAGATATATTCTTCCAATGAATATGCCTAAGGAAAACATAAAGTATGTAAAGGAAAGCTCTAGATTCCATCCGATGACACTGTTTAATGCAGAGGTGGGGAACTATGGCCCCTTTATGACTTATGGACTTCAACTCCCAGAATTCCTGGGCTGGCTCAGGAATTCTGGAAGTTGAAGTCCACAAGTCATAAAAAATTCCCCACCCCTGGTTTAATGGATGGAACCTCGTGTATGTCAATTCTTCCTGAAATAAATGGTTCCTCAGATAACCAGTCCCGAAGCAATAAAGAATATGGCTTTTTATGGACTACAGTGAGAATCAGTGTATTGATTTGATTCTTTGCCTCTTCTACATATAGTCGTCAACTTACGACCATTTGTTTAGTTACCAGTTGAAATTATAACGTGCTGAAAAATGTGACTTATGTCTGATCCACACACTTATGACTATGGCAGCATCCATGCGGTCATGTGATATCTAACTTGATCATGACAATCCAGGCGCTTGGCAACCAGCTATATACCCCAATTGCAGCATCCTGAAGTCACATGATCCTCATTCATAACTTTCCCAGCCAGCTTTTGACAAGCAAATCAACAGGGAAGCCAAAAGGAATGATTGCAAGTCGTGGTCATGTGATATCTAACATGACTGTGACAAAACAGGTTGCAAAATTAGATGCAGTCATATGGTGCCTCACTTAATGACTGCACCACTTAACCAGTCCCAACCGTGGTCGTAACTAGAGGACTACCTGCATTATTCAGTTTTTGTTTTTCTCTGCAACCGTCAGGGTTCAATTTCTTTATTACAATGTTTTTACGTGATCGAAAGACAATATGCAATGTTTACATAATTTGACAAATGGGAAGCCTTGCCTAGAGACAGCGATGCTAAAAGGATGGATTGCGTATTATAATATCACATGAGCTCCGCCCTTTCATCCTCGCATTGCAGTGTCTCATGCAGGCCAGGGGGCAGATTTTGCATTGCAATGTCGTGACAGGTATTTTGCTACTTCTCCCCTCCATGGATTTTTGATACTGTGGGATCAGACTATCCAGAAAAGATATCCATTTGATAGAAATGGCAATCAGGAAAATTAGATTCTAAGAACAAATAGTCTTTACTTGTTACAGCTTTCCCCCAAATATTCAAGCCACATTAACCTTCCACCGGGACAATAATAAATTGCCACCAGATTAATGTATAGCTTTTAGCTTTTATAAATCTCTCTCTGACTAATGTTGCCTCTTAACTATATCGGTCAAATAAGCAAACGAAACTACCTGCAGGAATCCAGCACAATAGTCAGGGTTTGCCCTGAGGTGACTGCATAACCGATGTAGCCAACATAGGGCGTTGAGGTCAGTGATTTGGGGTCACACTGATTTTTTTTTTAAGCGCCATCATTTGCATTTTGTAGTAGCAGTATATTTACCAAGCAATGCTTAAAAGGTGGAGAAAAGCAGAGCAGAGTTCCTCCGCCACAGTAATGTGACTGCAGTATTTGGTACTTGGTCACAGTAACATGGCCCAAGAGGTCACCAGAAGTCTGATGTGGAGAGCGTGATATGGAAAGAATAAAAGAGAGGGCAAAAAGGCTACAGGCAAATTATGGCTGTCAAAGCAACTGAAGCATGCATGCCGTTTCCTTCCCAGCTTGCAGTGAACTTCATACGTACGATGCATGCCATAAAAAAAAACCCTACAAATAAAACAACACACACACACACATACACCCATATCAAAATGGAGACACTTCACTCCTTGAGCAATATTTTAGTTCTTTACCTAACTATAGTAATGCTTAGCATATGTTAAACATTTCTCTCTTGTACTTGCACAGGCAATCTGTGGTGTTTTTATTTGGATTGCTAGTTGAAGGAACAAAAAAAAAATCTTTTGAGCTGTGCTTTATGGTATTATTTGCAGTAGTTTTGCAACAACAACAACAACAACAGCAAACAAAATTCAAATACCTCTTACAATCAGGTCTGCAGCAGCTGATAGTTTGTCCACGCTTGTTTGCACCATGCAGACGTATTTTCCAGCATGATTCAGCTGGATGCTTCTGATCATCAAATCACCAGCTGAATCCTGCTGATAAAGTAGGGGGAAATGTTACAACTACTTTATAAAGAGCTCTAAGTAGCTTTATCATATGACGGCCACTTGGCTAATGGAATACTTTTACATCAACTGATGGAAATGCAAGGCATGACTTATTTAAACTATCTGGAGGATGTGGTGGTCTACAAATCAAAATTAAATCAATTATGATAAATAATGTAAAATGTGTGAACAGGAAAGTATGGCTCCTTGTAAAGGACAAGAGAATTTCAGGCCAGTGAAGCAGTTTACCATAAATGTAGTATGCAAAAAAGGGTAAGATTTTTTTTAATGTTCTATCTAAATGTCCAGTTTACAACCTTCATTGGTATTTGGACATCTGCATATCTTCATCTATTAGGTCAACTCAAATATGAGACATTTACAGTAGTTTCCGGAGCCTTGTGGCACAGCCATGATTAAGAGGGACCACGTATTTGTATAAGATCACAAGGACTACAATCTAGAAGTTTTTGCATTACTTGGCATGGAACAATATATTTTTTTTTTTGAAGTGCAAAATATCTGTAACCAATTAGCAATTGTATGGATCCAATTATGGCTTCTATGTGGTTGTACAGCATCAGAAATATTTTGTGTACTTGTGCAAACATCGGAGTGGGTCCATGCAACATATATATGATACGTTTGGCATATAATGAACTACCATTGAGTTCAATAATGAACTCGGGTTAATTTTAACAAAAGGTAAAGGTTCCCCTCGCACATATGTACTAGTCATTCCTGACTCTAGGGGGCAGTGCTCATCTCTGTTTGAAAG
>JANHFK010006632.1:29813-46147 GCA_036250565.1 Sibynophis collaris
GAATCTCACCGGCTCAAGGTTGACTCAGCCTTCCATCCTTCCGAGGTGGATAAAATGAGGACCCAGATTGTTGGGGGGTAATAGGCTGACTCTGTAAACCCTTAGAGAGGTCTGTAAAAGCACTATGAAGCAGTATATAAGTCTAAGTGCTATTGCTATAATTGCACTTTTTGCCTGCAGTAATAGCAATAGCATTCAGACTTATATACCACATCACAGCCCTCTCTCAGCGGTTTCACAGTGTCAGCATATTGCCCCCCAACAATCTGGCTCCTCATTTTCTCGACCTCAGAAGGATGAAAGACTGAGTCAAACCTGAGCCTGCTGAGATTCGAACTGCCAAATTGCAGGCAGCCAGCAGTCAGCAGAAGTAGCCTGCAGTACTACATTCTAACCACTGCACCACCGCGGTGCTCCAAGTGGTTTCACAGTGTCAGCATATTGCCCCCCAACAATCTGGCTCTTCATTTTCTCAACCTCAGAAGGATGGAAGACTGAGTCAAACCTGAGCCTGCTGAGATTCAAACTGCCAAATTGCAGGCAGCCAGCAGTCAGCAGAAGTAGCTTGCAGTATTGCATTCTAACCACTGCGCCACCGCCCTGTTCATAAAGTAAAGTAATTTATACTGGTACATCTTACTTTCAATACTACCGGACCCATTCTCTAATTCTGACAATGGCTGCAGAAAACTTGCAAACCCCTCTAATCATGGATCTGGTTGCTAAGAGAAGTTGTGATATTCGGCAGTTAAATCAGGTGATGAATCAAAATGTAAAGTGGAGCAAAACTGTAATAAGCAATAGCTTTTGTTCTTATCCTATTCAAAAGGTAGCCAGCCCCCACCCTAGTTGCACTATCAGGAATCTATAGCATTTCCTAGGCTGTGCCAACTTTTCTGTAGTTTTCTTATCTTCTTGATGGATTACAAATCCCACCAAACCTTAAGCAAACATCCACTTCTCAGCCTATCCTCCATATCTCATTTCTCCCCTTGTTATAGAGGCTGATGCTTCTGATATCATCTGAGAGCCTGGACTTTTGAATTTCTTCCAGACAGCTTCTTTGGACTGAAAAAAAAAAAGAATGATGTTCCTAATAAGTAACTTTGGAAGCATTAAAATAAAAACAAAAACTTTCAGAGTATCACTACTTCTTCAAAGGGACATAACTTGGAATTTGTAAGCATAAGTAATCATCATCATTATCATCATCACACTTAATATGTGAGTGCAGCAAAATCGCACAAACTGATTACAAAGCTAGACATGATTGAGTTGCTAGATTAGTCCACTGGTCATTATGTCAAAAATACGACTTACCTGTATCCAAAAAGTCATGGGAGCATAAAGTAGAAAAAATTATAGAAAATGAGAAGTTAAAGATCTTATGGGACTTTCGAATACAGACGGATCGTCATTTGGAACACAACATGCCAGACATCACAGTTGTTGAAAAGTGAAAAGTACAATTTATTGACATCGCGGTACCAGGAGATGCCAGAGTCGAAGACAAAGAACTGGAAAAAATCACAAAATATCGCGACCTGGCCATCGAAACTACACGGCTGTGGATGAAACATGTAACAGTGATACCCATTGTCATCGGGGCACTTGGTACCATGTCCAAGAATTTTACAAAACACTTCAAGAAATTGCAGCTTCCTGCAATAACACCAGCAGAACTGCAAAAAACTGCGCTACTCAGAACATCTTATATTTTAAGAAGGTACTTGGTTGATACCTAGGACGCTGGCAGCAACCCGTATCACTCATTTGCACCAGTCAAGGATATTTGTTACACATTTCAAATGTTTAGTTGATTGAGTTTCATATTTAATGAATAAAAGTTAATAATAATAGTAATAATGACAGAATTACAAAAACTATACAAAATAGATTACAGCTTTATATACTTAATGTGTAACTACACATGCATAAATTTATGGACAATGGTAGAACACTCAGTATATATCTCACTTGTTTTTGTTGGGTTTATTGACAGATCGTTAAGTTTAGGGTTACATACTAAAGTTTAGAGCTGATTCACCTAACAATGTGTCAACTAAATAAACACTGTCCTAGTTTTGATGCATCTGCATTTTTATTCATGCATTTTCAAAAGCCATTTAGCCATGGAATCCAACTCTGTGTAATTCAGGAATCCAAATTAGAGCCTTCTCAAAAGATCTATGCAGCGTCTGTGAAAGATTTATCAGTGAAGGATTTATACTTACATATTTGATCCTACAGTTGGGTTTTTTTAAAGAGCAGATCAGAACTGATTTTAATTATGAAAAATAACCACAAGTAAAAGAACGGATGCATTTATTGAATGATCCATACAGTATTTCAGCACCTGCATCTTGTTCAGAATTCAGGAGAAGTAATCACACAACTGAATATCAACCATTATTAACTTTATGAGTGTTTAGCGAACATTAATAGTTGAAAATCTGAACTGGAGTTTCTCATACTTTATTTTCACAACCACATGTGTTTTTATTCAACTTATTATTCATTGCTTTTCAAAAATTTTAAAATATTGAATGTTTTCAGGGCTTTTTAATTTCAATGTTTTAGCAATCAGCAAAATAAAAGATCTGCCAAATGTACTGCTGGAAAGTACAAGTTTAATTAGATTTGAGGGCCCAAAATCTTTGCAGAGTCCAATCGAGATAGTTTCAAAATGGTTTTAAAAAACTAAGCTGTTTTTAAAATCAGAACCGCCTATTTTATTCTATAGTTTTGTCTATCAAAAATTTAAGTATTTGGCCCTTGATGAGGCCATTTTATGCTAAAAGAAAGCAAGAAAGCAATTAGGAAAGAGAAATAGAAATGACAACTTATACCTCATTCATTTCAAAAGATATTAACATTAGTTGAATTGAATCAAAAATATTGTATTGCTAACTAGAGGTTATAAAACGTACGCTAGACCAAACTTAGAGTATTTTTCAACTGTATGGAATCCCTACCATATATCTGACGTTAGTACAATCGAGGTGGTTCAGAAATATTTTATGAGAAAAGTTTTGCACTCTTCTGTACATAATAGAATTCCCTATGCTACTAGGCTTGAAATTCTTGTTTTGGATAACTTGGAACTGCGTTTTTTGCGGTCAGACTTAGATATTGCATACAAAATTGTACATGATAACGTTTTACCTGTAAATGATTTTTTCTGTTTTAATCTCAATAATATACGCTCAAACAACCTCTTTAAACTCAATGTAAATCGTTCTAAACTTGACTGTGAAAATATGATTTTTGTAACAGAGTTGTCAAAGTCTGGAATGCTCTACCTGATTCAGCTGTCTCAGCTACAAATTTTCACAGTTTTAGTCACAAATTGACTCCCGTAAACCTTACTTAATACTTAAGAGATCCATAGAGGGGGTCTACATAAGTGCACTAATGTGCCTATCCTCCTTGTCATTGTATTTTTATATTATTACTGTTTATAATTGACAAATTATAATAAATAAATAATTAGATGGAATCAGGAATAACAACCAAAACTCTTCTTTTCTCCCTTCCCTTTCTTTTTCTTCTTTTCTCCTTTTTGTTTGAAAGACAATTGCTGAAACTTCAGTATCTATGACAACCTACAATTCAAAGAGCAAATTGTTCAATTTAGTATTTAGAGAAAAAGCTCTTTAAGAATTTTATTCATATTTTTAACAATTCAAAATGTCAAATAAAACTTGAAGCTAGGAAAATATGAACACCAGCCAGTGTTCATATAGTTGGCATTTTGGAAAGC
The DNA here is from genome assembly GCA_036250565.1 of Sibynophis collaris. Lineage (NCBI taxonomy): Eukaryota > Metazoa > Chordata > Lepidosauria > Squamata > Sibynophiidae > Sibynophis > Sibynophis collaris. The sequence goes on from JANHFK010006632.1 coordinate 33,577, forward strand.
ATTAAAATTAGCTGTCTACAGAAGCCAATTCAAATAGGTGCCTGTTTGGATTTTTATTTTTTACTCTGTCTGACTGCAACATTTCTTTTTTTCTTCTTTCCCCCATATTTCTTGATTTTATGTTCTTCATTTTATTCATCTGTTCATCCACAAATATTTTCTCAAACCTTCTGTAGTATTTCATCTGTGTATAGAACTCAAGTGATTAAAAATTGCTCCAAGACAAACACTTACTGGCACTTTTGTTTTGAAAGAGAATGTGCCTGGATCTAGGAGTTCCTGAGGACTAGTGTCCTGTCACACACAAAAAAATATCTCTTGCAGCCCCCCTTTGTAAAAATGATTGAGAAGGCTGTAGCTACAATTTCATACAGTCAAGAAGAATACAAACCATGGGTACAGTAAACAATTAAACTACAATCATTATAAAACATAAAACAATAATTATAAAATTGAAATATATTTTTAAACGAAAGATATGCAAACCATTGGCATGGAGAGAGTGAAAATAAGGGAACCATCTTAAGATTTTATCTTGACGCTGGGACCCCGAAGCCTAATGACATAAGTAAATTGAAATCAAGTAAGTGGTGAAACTTTTAGTTACATTTTGTTTGCAAGAGATTCTTGAGAACTTTCAGAATATTGCAGAAATTGTCTGAATGAACATGGGCAAAAACAGCAAAAATAATGGTTATAATGACACTTTGGAATTTGTGCCTTTTGCCTGAAGAGTGAGTGGCAGCCAGTAGGCCAAATCAGTCACTGTTACATGTTTCATCCATAATCGCGTAGTTTCAATGGCCAGATCGCGATATTATGTGATTTTTTCCAGTTCTGTATGTTTCAGTTTTCGACAACTATGATATCTGGCATGTTGTGTTCCAAATGATGCTCCGTCTGTATTTGAATTATTATTATTATATACTCTATTCATTAAACATGAAACTCAGTCAACTGAACATTCAAAAATGCATCACAAATATCCTTGACTAGTGCCAATAGGTATTAATATTATTATCTTTTATTCATTAAATATGAAACACAGTCAACTGATCATTTAAAAATGTGTAACAAATATCCTTGATAAATATTAACTATTGCTGCTACTATTATTATTATTATTATTCTACCCAGATCCTTCTGCATCCTATTTGATTCAGCTAGATTTGGCCACCGCACAAGCGGGTAGGTAAGTAGAATCCCTGTATTTAGAGCAATTTCTCTTGTTGGTTTTATAATTCATTGTGGATTCCGATTTCAGCGAGTTGTGCCTTCAGACGTCTTCCTGAGCCGATATATATTCAATCAAATAAAAGTTTCAAGGGTGCTCTTAAATAATTATGAATGATTTTAGAAACTTTAATACAGTTCCTCCCCCAGAACCACTTGCAGAGAGTATTAAAGAAATACTCCCTTAGCTTTTAAAATGCAAAGCTTTCCACGAAGCAACCAGCAGCCTAAAAACTGCGCCACAACCATCCATGAGTCGTCAAAAAATACGTCAGCAAGCGGCGCAAGTACTTCCCGACAACGTCAAAGTAGCTGCTCACCTAACAATGCCAACTTAGGCCTTTTGGTTCAATTGCGTTTGCGCAGTAAAAAATAAAGGCCCAATGCGCACGCGCTCTCACCACCTTAGTCTCATTCCACGCATGCGCGTAGCCTTCTATTAGATTTCTCATGCGCCGGCCAAGTCAGTTCCTCTTTTCTAGTAACTTCCCCGATCCATGACGTCATCAGTAGGCGCCGCAATTGAGCCGGGCTGTTTCCGTTGAACTCTCCGAGAGTGGGAGAGCTTTATAGTGGTGGGGTGCGCGCGCGCGCGAAGCGGTGAGGAGAGGGTCGACCTTACCCAGCATTCGCTGCGCGGCTTGGCTAACGAGCACAGGAGGCCGCCCCGCCGTTCGTCCACCCGCCCCGCGCGCGCCATGTCTGAGAGCGGCGAGAACCCTCCTGGGCCACAGAGCCCCACCGATCCCCCCGTCCCGGCCGCGTCTGGCTCAGCATCTGAGCCGCGGATCATTAAAGTCACCGTGAAAACCCCGAAAGAGAAGGAGGAGTTCGCGGTGCCAGAAACAAGCAGCATCCGGCAGGTGAGGCGGGGAGCCAGAGCTATGCAGGGGGAGGGGCGTGGCCGGTACCACCGCTCGGCGCCGAGGGAAGCACCGACCACCCGGCTCCTACCGGCGGCGCCTAGGCCGCCCAAAGGCCGGGATTGCGCGCTTCTGCACAGTCACTGGCCCAGCTGTTGGCGCGGGCCGAGAGCTGTTGCCTCACCGAAGGCCTGGCAAAGGGATTGGACACGGACTAGGCTCCAGAGTGGAAGTTGGAGCCTTTTTTCCCCCCAGGTGGGTTTGCGGAGAGAAGTATGGCTCGTTTGGCTCAACCGGGCTTTACTTCCCAGTCAGCGTGTCCTGGATAGATCCCAACCCTTGAGAGACGGGTAGGCTGACTGATGGAAACACCTGGATGTAGTTCTTGGAGCCTGGAGATCTTAACGAGGGACCTCGGCTTTGCCTAGAAAGGAACAAAAAAAGGGGGAGGGTGTTGAGATCTGCACTTCTGTTTTGAGCACAGTCCTCACCTGCTAGCAGGCTTTGGGGTTTAGTATGGGAAACCAATGGAGGGTATGAAGTCGTTTCAAACACAGGCTGGTTTTCTACTTCTTCACATGAGTCTTCTATTGAAATGGCTGCTGGTGATGGTTCAGGCCTCTGTGGACATATGAGTGGGAGAGTGCTTGTAGCTCTAGGCAGGAAATGGTGGACTTAAAAGGCCTTTGGTCTGATTCAGCTCCTATGCTTTACAGTACATTAACAAGTAGATGATTATACAGTCTGTTGGTTTGGAACATGGATTTTGTTTTATTTACATATTTACATGTTGAAGAATTGTAGTAATTGATATGTAGTTTCTTTTGTAGAAGAATGCTTTCTGGAAGCGATGTGTGATATAAAAGTAACTCACAATACGTATTTGTAGATATAGAATGAAACATGGTGCATTATCTATACTGGTCTTCTTGATGCATGGTCTACCACTTGTATACAACATTTGTATACAACATTCCTGACTTACAACATTTCATTTAGTGACTGTTCAAAGTTACGACAGCACTGAAAAAAGTGGGCTATGTGTTGGAACTAAAGTTTTGGTTCATACTGCTCTTTGAAAGAGAAGTTAGAATTTCACTTTTATCTCAACATTAAACTTTTTTTAAAAAAAACATTTTTATTTTTTCAACATTAAACTTTTTATAACAGACACAAAATTGCCTTATTATTTGACTTAGAGGAAATTTACAAGCTGCTCACAAAAATTAGTTTTTAAAAGTATTTTTCATTTGAAATATTTGGGATGTATGAGTTTGTAAACAGCTTATTAAAGTGAAACTAAGTTTAGTCTGAAAACTGAAGACTTTGGCCATAAGCATTATGTCCAATGTAATAACCTTTTTGCTATTTTTTTAATGATAAATTTTAAAGATGTTAGAAACCAATTTGTATAGATTATTTTTCTCTGGCATACTGGCATTGAAGCTTCCAATTTCATGATTTATTCAAATAACTTGCTCCGTTGTATATATTTGCTATATGGATACAATATACAGTTGTATATGTCATATCTGTGGGACAAAAACTCATCTGCAGAATACAGTAAGAAGTTACAGCAAGAAAAGAATCAAATGTGGGCTCAGAATGCCTGTGAGAAATCTTTAATAAATTCTCTTGTTAGATAAGTTTGTCTGGAGAAATGTTTCAAAAGCAGAATTAGTTCTTTTACATTCTTGTATACTTAGGTGCCAAGACCTTTTAAATTATAACTTCTGCAGAATATTTCAATCATATCATTTACATATGTCTGGAAAATACTTTAAGAAATTTAAGATATTAAGAAATCATGATTCAGAAAACTGCATGTCAATGTCTAAGAGTGTTTTAAAATTATTTTAAAATTTTTATGCTATTTATGAAAAGATAAACACATTTTTAATCTGCTCTACAGGTGAGTTTTATTCTGTCAACTGGAATAAGAAGTATTTGTAGTGTTTAACTACTTTATCAAAAAGACCTTAAGCTGTCATAGGAATGGAAAATTCTCTTTTACCAATATTAAACAGACAGTAGATTATGGCTCTGAATAAAATAGGACTGTCTATAATATCTTACTGTTTGGTTCAGGGAGGAGTAAGCTTTTTGATGTAGTCAATCAGAGCTATTATCAGAATTCTGAATCGTGTTTTTGTACAATAATGTGCTGATTCTAGAAAGGCTACGGCAAAAATTAAATTTAGTTATTAAACTAAAATATATTTATCGTATCTAATTATGCTTCCACATTTGAGAACTAATGTAACTTTTCAAGCCTAGTTAGGCAAAGTTGTAAAAAAGAACAACTAATGTGCCAGCTCACTGAATCATCCCATATTAGCAGAATGCTTGGGTTACAAACTGACATACTGAGCATGTAAACATTGGATGATAAATTTATTATAAATTTGATTTAACCTAAAATAGTTAAAATATTTTTTCTTTCCTAGTATCTGAAACTTTCATGTTCGATTGCATTGAAGATTATGGATAGTCAAACCAAAGTGTTGTAATATTTTGTGGAATTTACATATAATTATTGTTTGTGTACAGAGTGTATTTTAACATTTGAATAATAAAAATGAAAATTTGAGCATCTGAATATTGTTAAGTAGTTACTAGACTAAATACTATATTCATAAAAAAGAATCAAAATTCTGCTAACCCGATAATAATTTGCAGTGAAGGATTTCATCTTGTGTTTCCCCCGAATAGAGGGAGACACTATCAAAAGGGAAGGTGATTGCAGCAGATGGAGTCACTTACCTGAACTTTAAGCATACATAAGTTTATTTTATGTGTTCAATACAGGTACAACTTAAATCTTCCTACAATTAATTTCCTCTTGCCTCAATTTTGCCTTGTTTTTCTTTCTCTCTTCCCATTATTTTCCCCTCTTTCTTTTGTATTCTTTCAATTTCTCTCATTTCTGCTGAAGAGGAGGAAGGTTTTCATAAAGGTATACTTGTAGCTATATATGTGTTCAAGAGAATAGTGTTTGTAAAATTTTATTTAGTTTTACAAAATGAGTTTCTTCATTTAGAGTATTAATCAGTTATTAACTTCATGAATAATTTTTTTGACCTGACACTGTTTTTTGGGGGGAGGGGGAGTCATATGCCTAATGTACATAGACCTGCTCTTTAGAAGTATATCATTTACTGTGAGGAAAAATTCCAAGATTGATTTCAGATGGAGTTGCCAATTACTGTATTTTTCGGAGTATAATATGCACTAAAAGTGGGTGAAAATTTGGGTGCGTCTTATACACCGAATGTAGCCCCTCCTATCTGCTGACCACCACACTTCGGCCTCCGCTTGTCCTCTCAAATGGAGCTTTTGGAGGCTGCATTTACAACCTCCCAGAGAGCCTCTCAAACAGCCTCCAAAAGGTCCGTTTGAGAGGCTGCCTTTGCAAAGAGAAGCTCCTTTGCAAACGGTGCTTTTGGAGCTTTTGGAGGCTGCAAATGCAGCCTCCCAAACAGAAAGCCTCTGAAGCAGAATTGTTTTTTTCTTATTTTCCTCCCCCCAAAATAAGGTGCGTCTTATACTCCAGAGTATCTTATACTCTGAAAAATACAGTAGCTGGTGGCAAACAACTTTGTCAATGTCTTAAATATCGATACAGATTTCTGTATTTTGGGTTCAGTCTTTGAGCAAGATCTTAAATATCCACTTTTCTATTTTACACTATGTTAACCTGAAGCTTCTCTTCTGATTTTCTTAGGTCACATGCTGTAGATCATTATTGGAATAAGCATGGGTTGGAGTATCTGCACTTGCTTTGATGTTTTCCACAATGTACAGGATTGGTTTATGTGGTTAAAGCTGAGTCATGCTCTAGTTCTTTGGTACGAAATCTATTCGTTCACTGTGTGCATGGCATTGATTCTGAGCCAAAGTGGGGTGTAGGAGTTCACATCCTTTGTCAACTCATCTTCGAGTTTCTTTTCATGGAATAAATTTTGCAAATGTTTAATCTTTTTCCTGCTGATTTCCAAGCCAACAGCTCTATTTACCAAGCAGCAGCTAAACCCAATTACCTGCTGCTTGGTCTCTTGGACATTGTGGCTGATGATTATAGTATCATCAGCTAAAACTGCAGGTAGGTGAGCTTCTTGCCTTTATCTGCCGGGTTGAGCCATCTGAAAATTCCAGCAAGAGCCATTGTGAAAAGCTTCAGAGAGATTGTGTCACTTGTTGGATAACTTGATGTAATAAGATGTTGATGGGCAGTAAAAGAAAGTGATGTCAGTTGAGCCACCTTCTGTTAGCTGGGTGTAGTTCTTATTGATATCTTGATTTCACAAGTGCATTTCTGATTGCATTCATTTATATGCTGTCAAATGCTTTTTGACAGTCAGCAAATACAAAGTATAGGGACACAGATTTCTCCTGTTTGTTCCATTAACTGGTTAATTATGAGGGAGGTCGTTGATGGTTGAGTATCCTTTGTGAAAATTGGTTTCCTTTCATAAGTAGGGTTAACTTTTTCATATTTTGATCATTATACCTTGAATGAACTTAAGAGTTTATTAGAAACTATGTTGGATGATAATTAGCAAACTTTCTGAGTTCCTTTTTTAAATATAAGAACTGTCTTTGAAGATTTCCTTTGGTCAGAGATGTCACCTGTGTCTAGATAGTCATTAAAGAATGTGGTCAGTTGTTTTATTAGCTTTGTGTGGCCCTCGGGCCTTACCTGATTTGTCTGTCAAATTGTATGAAAAGCCTCATCTAGCTTGATATTTGATACTGTTCAATTTTTACATAAATGTTAGTGTGGCTATTTTTGAGGTAAAGATCATAATATGAAAATGCTTGCATTTTTCAAATATTCATTGATCAGTTGTGCTAGTATCATCCTTCTTGAAGGCTCCTCTTTTTGTTACATTTCCTTCTGGCATTTTTAAATGCTGCTTCTCACCTCTTCCTTGTTTTCACAAGTTGTAATTCAGTCATTTTCATAGTCTTCTTTTAGCTTCACTTTGCATTTCTGCTTATAGAATTTAATCCTGTTCAGTGTATTTTCTCCTTTGACCTCCTTCCTCTTCTCTAAGAGCTCTCTAGCTCTACTGCTAATGCAAGAGCCTCTTTCAACTATTGTCTGAATTTTTGCTGCTGCTATGCAGTTTTTGAGTTTCCTGATGAGTTATTCATATTGTTGGGATAGCACTAAGGTTATGATTCCCATTTTTTTTCAAAATCTTTTAAGTACAGTTGTATTTTTGTCATTATACTATCAATGTTGAGTCAGTGTAATATTTTAACATTTGTGATCATTTCATATAATTGTCCAATAGTAGTAGCATTTAGACTTATAGACCGCTTCACAATGCTTTACAGCTGTCTCCAAGTTGTTTACAGAGTCAACATATTGCCCCCAACAATTTGGGTCCTTATTTTACTAACCCCGGAAGGATGGAAGGCTGCGTCAACCTTGAGCCGCTCAGAATTGAACTGCCAAACAACCAGCAGAATTAGCCTACAGTACTGCATTGTAACCACTGCACCACCATGGCTCTTAATATGTAGTAGATCTGATTTATTTTAAAACATAGCCATCTGCCGCCAACTCTAGGCGGCTCCCAGCTTTGGTTTCCTTGTTAGGAAAATGCCAAGTCCAGCATTTCCTTGCTGATTTTTCAAATTAGGTATTCATCACCTACATTATTTGTATCTTAGAGAAGGTTGCTAGTTGTTCTATCATTTTCATTTGGTTCACATAAGAATTTGTCTATGAAGCTTTTACTCACTTGGCTTGAGCTTACTCAAGCATTTATATCTCCTATGATTTTCTTTTTATGGACTTTTTATGGAGCAGTTAATTGGGTTAACTACTTTGGAGGAGCATTTAGTTTCATCTTTGTCATTGCTGTTGTGGGGAGATTGGCATTGGCCAATGAATGGTAGGTGTCATGCTCCAGTTGGAGCCTGTATCTGCGGACGAGCCAGAGCTGGAGCCGACAGATTGAGGAGGCAGCTTTGTTGGCTTCGGAGGAATATGCGGAGGAGCCGGCCGAGGCAGCCCAAGACCTCTCAGGATTGGGACGGCTTGTTAGGGAGGAACGGGGACAGGATGACCGTGAGAGGGCAAGCAGTGGACATGAGGAGCCACGGACCTCAGGCGATGAACAAGGACCACCACTCCTGATCCCTGAGCATGGAGAGTGAAGAGAAGTGGGAACAGTGCAGGCCGACCCGACGACTCAGAAGAAGAACTTCCTGCCCTCTTCACAAAGCACACCTGGGGTACTGAGATTTAAGAACACGCTGCAGAGTCATTTGTTGGGAACAAATCCCAAATTGGTAGAGTTTGGTGTGCCAGTACAGACATTTGGAGTTTGCAGGACTGCTTGCTTCTTCCTTACTTGGTGGACTCAGTGCCTTGCTCTTGACCTTGTGGACTCAGTACCTTGTTCCATACTTTGTGGACTCATTGTTTGTTCCTTGGTTCGTGGACTCATTTCCCTGTTTCTTTGTTTTGCTGGACTGGCGCAGCCAAAGGCTGTGTGTGTATGCGTTGTGCGCTTGCTCTGGGACGTGGCAAGATCGTGGGAGCATTTGGGGGAAATATGGAACATTAAAGGGGAGTTTGAACTCTCGGCTGTCTGTGTGACCTTCGTGCCTTGTCCTTGGGTCATCACAGTAGGTCTTTTGGGCCTTTTACCTTTATTTTGAGGGTTGCAAGATATGGAAAATACTATAAGGATTGTTTTTTATATGTTGGTTGTCAGCAGTTTAGATCAACCAATGCGTTGTGAGCATGTACTTATATATGTTTCATTACCATTATTGTGCCAGTTTTTTGTTTAAAATAATAGCCTTGTTTTGCTCAGACCAATGACAGGGATGTTGATTTTTGTGAGATCTTACTTGAGATGGTTTTAGTCTGGGATGGCCTATCAAATCTGTTCTTTCATTCTACATTTCCTCCAAAGACACAAAGGGCTAATCTGATTGCTTAAAAAGGTTTTGAAATTAGGTTAAGGGCTGCAAGTTTTCCACTCTTTGGGCCAATTATTATCAGGTGAGACTTACCTAGAGTTTGTTGTGTTTGAAGAATTTGGGGAAGGATCTAATGCAGGCCTGTCAAACTGGCGTCACGTGCAGGCCATGCCCACCCTGGCTCCACAAAGGCAAAAAACCTTGCAATAGTCACATGATGCAATCTAGTTTGGCACCCATGGTCTAGTGGTTTTCTTTCTAATACAAAACTGGACAGATAGTTTTTTTAAAATGTATGAATATTTCTGGTGACTGCCTTTGGATTCTAGGTAAGGATGAGAGGATTGGTCACATTTGATGAACATCATCATGTTTTTTTATTTGCCATTTAATGATTTTCAGTTAAAAGTGTGAACGGATTCCATTGAGAAAAATTTACCCTGAGTTCATGAAAATTGAAGAGGTTGTCAATATTGAAGTAATTCTTATAGTTAGTAAGTTGCAAATAAATGCACATAGTAGGCAAAGGTTTCAGATCTATGCTCTTTTCATTGGGGAACCTCGGACTAGGTTGAAGTTGCTTCATGTAAATGTCCATAGGATCAACTTGATTTTAAAAAATTTGATATTGCCATTTTATTTTTATATGACGTAATATATTGCCATTTAGTGCTAGACTTTAATGAATAAGATTTTTTAAAAAAAAACTATTCAGCAAATACATAATTAATTGTGGAAGTTCATTCCAAGTGTGAGATAAAATAAAATAGAATACAGACAAATTAATTTCTAATGTTATTTTTCCTTTCCCTTGGTTTTCTTTTATGTGTGCATCTGATTCCTGATAAAATACTGTAAGTTATTTCCACTTCTCTGTGGCCTTCTCTCTAACTCCATATAGCTTGATTATAGCTTGGCTATATTATTCATTTTTAACAAGCAAACATTTTGTGTTGTTTTTGAGGTTTAAGGCCAGAACTGCTGTCATATATTGCTCACAATAAGGTCGAGACTGTATTGTTTTTGTTAGAAGTAAAAGAAATGCTGTGTTAAAAGAAGAATTCTGCATGCTGTATAAACTGTATTATAATAAAAGAATACTGAATCTGGCATTGGAATGTCTGCTTAGGCTTTTTTACTTATCACCTTAGAGCCGTGATGGTGAACCTATGGCCCAAAGTGGCACATGGAGCCATGTCGCTTGGAACACGCGGCATCGCCCGTTCCTCTTCTGGGTTTCTGGCATGCATTTGCATGCGGTGATCAGCTGGCCTTTGTGCGTGTGGCAGTGCCGGAAATCAGAAGAGCTGGTCTGTGAGCTGGGTATTTGGCTTCTTCGAACTTTGGAATTGGGAGTGTCCAGAAGGACTAATGGGAATTCTCCCTTCTGTAGCATCATCGGTCTCCGGGCAGAGTCTCCCTTGACTTCACTCACTGGAGGAGAGAGTTTCGCGCAGAGAAGAAGCCCAAGTTGGTTATTCAGGCCAAGATCCCCCCTCCCACTTTCTCAGTTTCTCTCTCTCTCTCTACAGAACTGTCTCTCTTCCTTCAGGTGAAGTCCCAAAGGACTCTGCCCAGAGACCAATGATGCTCAAGCAGGGAGAATTCTCATTGGTGCGGCCTCTTGTTCTGGCCCCTCCCACTTCAAAAGTCAGAGATAAATACTTCTTTCCCCCAATGCAGAACTGCGGATTCCTTCTCTGCGGCGGGAAGCATCTGCCCAAACACACATGCACGTGATCATGTGCACTGTGAGTATGTGGGCTGCCAGCTGATCTGCGCATGCGCATATGTGGCAGTAACCAAAAGACGTGTTGGCGGGCATGCATATGCATGCCGGAAACTGGAAGTACCTTATCCAGCACGCACATGTCCTCTGGGCAGCTCCTCTTCCTGGTTGCAGCACTGATGAGCATGCGTGTGAACGTAAAGTGTTCCCTTTTCGGCACTCAGTGTATGCATGTGTATAGGAAAACTCTCCTTACTCTATAGAAGCTGAGAACATTATAGAAAAATTGTCACTTTTAGAAAAGACCTTTTCCTATTAGTCAAAAACTGAACATTCTTTGTTCAGAAAATTATTACCAATTTTTGTATTGTTTTTCTGGCAATCACAGACAATCCCATTCACTACATCACTAAGAAGTATGGCATGTTTTTTTCTTTCCTATGGGGGTATATGCCTTGAATGAAATATGAAATATAAACAGAAAGTTATTTGCAGGGAAGGAGAAGAGAGCAAATGGTTTTATGAGCTTTCCCCTTAGAAAAGAAGAATTTGTTGCTTGGTAATACCAAGATATATATATAGTTTACTAAACATAAGTAAAGGCTTGTACAAGAAATATTCACATGTCTACCATCCCATACTGGCCAGATATATTTCATTAAGATTCATCTTCCATCTTTCCTCCAGATCCATATAGCAGCAAAAGTAACACTATTACATATGCAGTTACTTTTTCCTCCAATTTTATCCCCATGTCATCTCTGTGAAATGGGCTTAACTGAAAAGAAAGTAAGTGATCTATACTCAGTGAATTCCCATGCTCAATGTGTCTGGTCTTCACTAAATATTTTAATCACTGCACAATATTGACTTTGGGCAGAACACAACTTTTGTCAATGTGTAGCAGATGAAAACATTTTTAGAAAACAACCATGCAGCCTACAATTTAAACTCCTAAGCCTTTCAGCAGGGATGCTCATAGGTTCAACTATTCCTATATGTATGTTCACCTGTTATTTTTTCTCATAGTTACTTAGTATGGAAGCCGGTTCCATATTTTAGTTGAACAGAAACAATATATGCCTACATATCCATCACATTTTTCACTCTCAGGACAAGTAATGATATATAAGGGGCAAAAAAAACCAGTAAGAAATGTTAAGACAAAAATTACCATTTCGAAGAAATTAAAAGCATGAGCTAGACAAGATAATATAATTAATTCTAGTTCATGCCAATACCATTTATTATACCTCTCCATATCTTTTCATAACTTCAACATACTTCTTTTAAACTGTCAGTTGCTATTATATTGAATCCAGATTCTTAATCTAACTCTTCTGGTTTACCACATACACTTCTGAAATAATCCATAGCCACTCTTTTCAACTTTCGTTTCTCCTGACCTATACAACTCTCACCTCCCAATAACATTAAACTTTCTCTATGTATTTGGCTGCATCATGTATATTATTTGAGGTCTCTGCCATCATCTGCAGCACCATCTGCATTGAAGTAAATAATACAGGTAGTCCTCAAATTATGACCACAATTGAGCCCAAAATTTCAGTTGCTAAATGAGACAGTTGCTAAGTGAATTTTTCCATACTTTATGACAGTGATGGTGAACCTATGGCACGGGTGCCACAGGTGGCATGCGGAGCCATATCGGTGGGCGCACGAACATTGTCCTAGCTCAGCTGCAGCATGCATGCACGCACCAACCAGCTGATTTTTGGGCCTTCCGGGCCCACTGGAAGTCAGGAAACAGGCAGTTTCCGGCCTCCAGAGGGCCTCCAGG
>JANHFK010006632.1:56712-68089 GCA_036250565.1 Sibynophis collaris
AATGTTTTCAACGAAAAACCAGAAAGTCCAGTTGCCTCTTGAAAAAGCACCTTTTGGACAACCATGACCTGGATGACTGAAAATCTCTATAGGCATGATATTTCTTAGTTTATTTTGACTGTTGAATTGCGTGTTTGTTTGGTCCTGGGTGATAAAAATAATTGCACTGAATAGATGGGTGGTCATCTAGGTCAAGAGAGAGAGAGATGATGCCATGGCACTGTTGCTGAAACTTTGTTTTCCCCTTTCAAGCTGGTATGTTCAACACACCTGGCATGCAGAGCTTGTTGCAGCAAATTACAGAAAACCCGCAGTTGATGCAGAACATGTTGTCTGCGCCTTATATGAGAAGCATGATGCAGTCACTGAGCCAGAATCCCGATCTTGCAGCCCAGGTAAGTCCTTGACAAAAAGCCATGCTGAGTTAGACTTCACCTGTCGTCTTTCCCACAACTAGTTAAATGTGGACTTCTATTAATCTATTATATTACATTTCACTTAGATATAAATGGTAAAAAAAATATAATAGCACTGTTGCAAAGTTGCCACTTTGTTCTTTATCCTCTGCTCCAGGTTATAATAATTAAAATACCCAATATTTTCTCCTGAATTCTACAAAAGTTCTAATGACCATTTTGACTTCATTGTTTGCTAGGAATCCCCTTTTTCTTAGGCAGGGTATATTTTATCAATTTGCCTTGTATACACTTACTAGTAATGGACTGCAGACTTTTACCATTGGGATAAAAACAAGCTGTTTTCCTAGCACATTTATCAATAGGATAAAAACTAAAAATTTGAAGGGATGACATCAAAGTAGGCTTAAACAAAATGACTGGCAAAAGGATGTTCAAGTGGAAAAATCAGATGGATACATTTGTGCTCAGTGAAGAGGATAAAAAGAAATTGAGCTAATTAATAGGTTAAGGGACACAGTGGTGAATGATGAAAGGAGGTGTGGTAGTTTGAAAGATGATACAGTAAGTAGGCGTAATGACCTGTGGAATCGAGTAGGTAGGGATGAATTAAGTAAGAGTATAGAAGCTTTATTCCTGCCAGTTCCTTGAATTTTTCTGGGCTGTGATTTATTTTAATTATTGTTTGAAAAACAGGTTCATATAGAATACTGACCAATTAGCCATAGTTCACAAGCTACACACTGGATTTACACATTGCAAATCATATTACCATGATAAACTCAGCTATTGTCTATAATATGTATAAATATTGCTTTCTTAACAATGGTCCTTAATTTACAAGTATTATTAAGCCCAGAATTATAGTTGTAAATTGTGTTGGTCATTAAGCCAGTCATACACGACTGCGCCTGATTTTACACCCCATTTTGTGGTGGTCATTAAGTGGATCATTGCAGTTATTAAGCAAGCACCATGGTCATCAAGCAAATCCATTGTCTACAATGGACCTTTTCACAAGAAATCAGACGTTAATGCTGGTTTCCAGTAAAAACTGTAGGTTGCAATCACATGACCTTGGGAAACTGCAAATAGCTATAAATGCCAATTGCCAAGTTCCCAAAATGTAATCATGTGACAATGGGGGCACAGTAAGTTCAAATCTGGGTCGTAAATAGCCATGGGGAGGTGCATCATAATTTCAAATGGTCACTAAACAATTGATCATAAACCAAGGACTACCTGTATGTCTCTGTGCCTCTTGCCTTTCCAGGTAAGGAGAGAGTTCAACATACATGAAATATCATATGGCTTCAGTATATGTTTGCTAAGTGGAAGTTTACCTGAGGACTGGGCTGGATTTTTTTTTGTTTTATATTATATTAATTATATTATTTTAAATTTTTATTTTATTTTAGTGTTTTATGATGATAAAATGTCTGTTTATCCCTATAGATGATGCTGAACAACCCTTTGTTTGCTGGGAATCCACAGCTTCAAGAACAAATGAGACAACAAATTCCAACTTTCCTTCAACAAGTAAGTCAAAAGGTTAACACTGCACATGATAATCATATTAAAAATGTTACTCTATTTAGATGAAACTTTTCACAGATCATTGATCTGCAATCTGATCACCTCTGGTATTTAAGAAAAGGAGTAATTCATCCTTTTGAACTTTCCTGTTGTACAGGAATAGGTGTCTTGTGTATCTTTGTGAGTCCTTTAGAAAGTCTTCTGATCTGCACTGCTAAAAAGTCTTGTAAATAGTTTTCACTAGTTTCAGCCACAAAATGCATGAAAACTGTAATGTGTCCAATGGTAGTCTTACCTATAGCTTTAAAAAGTCTTTTTCTAAAGCTAAGAAAGTAATTACCTCTCCTTAAATCATTGCTACATCCAATGTTGTCCTCAAGCTCCCAGAAGATTGCCCATTTTTGAAGAATTTTATTGCACCTTAGTGGTACAATTTGCATAATGAAATATTTCTTTCTCCTTCGTATGCATATTGCCAAACGTGTAAGTTCTTAAAATAGTATTTAAAACTTATGTAGAAAGTATTGAAGGAAATGCACCTAGTGCATTTGAGAGAGACAATTGATAAGTTGAGAGAGACAATTGATAAGCAATTTCCAAAAGTGATTAGAAAAGGAAGTACAGGCAATCTCCAAGTTAAGAATGGCCAACTTGTGGCCAACTTGTACGTATGGACAGGCTGCCTGTTATTAAAAGTGGCAAATGCCAATGTCTGTCTTTGAACTGACAAGCCATTGAAGCCTCATATTTTAATATACAGCTTAATATATACATATTAACCTTTTCAGAGGTTAATAAAAACATTGTACAGCTTCAGCAGTTTGTCTGCTCAAGGAAGGAAAATGCCATCTGCCATTTTTAGTAATAGGCAGTATGTAACTACGAGTTCCAATTTATGTACAAATACAAGTTAAAGACAGAGTTTGGAATGGAACTTGTTCTTAATCAGGGGATTGTCTGTATGCAAACCCAGTGTCCTTTTGAAGGCACTGATCATGATTGAGTCTTCTCACTGGGAGCAGCTGACTGGCGCACTTGTGGGTGATCTTGATTATTGGTCTGGTCTTTGGCCCTTCGTTCTGCTGCAGTTATTGGCTCTGCTTTTTGTCTTCGCTCTGCCATTTCTTCCTTGAAAGTCTACACCATATACTTCTTTTTCTTCTCCTCCCTTCATGGTATGAGATAAATAACATTTGCTTGCATTATTGAAAGCTCAATTCTTCATTAAGATTTTGAGCTTGGAGAACTGGAGTAATTATAGAATAGAAGGTTTGCCACCTCCTCTTTCTTCCTCAAAAAGAAAATGAAAAGGTTGGCTGCTTATTTACAGTTTTGAAGGGAGACGTTCTCAATCATTCTCAAATGAACATTTCTTCATTCACATAGATGCAGAACCCTGATACTTTATCTGCAATGTCAAATCCTAGAGCAATGCAGGCTTTGCTACAGATTCAGCAAGGTTTACAAACTCTAGCAACAGAAGCTCCAGGCCTTATACCTGGGTAAGTTTGGGCAAGAATTTTATTTGTACAATTTGTGGTTTTCCCTATACATTTTCATGTCCATCTTGAATATATTGGCTCCTTACATTTCTATGTATGATTCTTAGTGTTCACTGTATAAATAATTTGTTTCCATGTTTCTTTTCATGCAGATTTAATACTGGTATAGCTGGACTCGGAAATTCTGGTTTAGGAAGTGCTGGATTAGGGAATACTGCTATTCCTACCGGAACAACAGTGCCCACTTCAGTTGCAAATGAAAATACAAACCCAGCTTCAGGAACAGGTGAAACTGGACACCAGCAGTTTGTTCAGCAGATGTTACAGGCCCTTGCTGGAGCAAATGCTCAGGTAAAAGAGTTGACCAGCCTCTGATTTAGGGAGGAATTAGAGAAGCAGAGATCTTAGCCAATAGAAACTGTTGGTATAAATAAGTGATGGCTAACCTTTTTGCCGTCGAGTGCCAAAAATAGGAGGAGTGTGGGTGGGTTGCACGTGCCCACACCTTAATTCAATGTGCCCCGCCCCCAGCCATTTCCAGCCTCCGGAGGATCTCTGGGGGGGTAGGGAAGCCCATTTTCACCCTTCCCAGGCTCCTAGAAAGCCTCTGGAGCCTGGGAAGAGCAAAAAATGGCCCTTCCCCATCCCCCTGGAGGCCCTCCAGAGGCCGGAAACAGACTGTTTCCTGACTTCCAGTGGGCCCGGAAGGCCCGAAAATCAGCTGGCCAATGCATGCATGCATGCTGTAGCTGAGCTATGGCAAAGCTCGTGTGCCCACTGATATGGCTCCGCATGCCACCTGTGGCACCTGTGCCATAGGTTCACCATCATTGATATAAGTCATCTATTAAAAAAAAAATTCCCTAGCAACAGCTGTAACAGGTAACATCTTTACTGTTAAAACAAGTATGTGTTTATTCATACATTACACTGAATTAAGACAAACAGCAAATAAAGATCTATTAAGGACATGTTTTAGAGCAGAGTGTCAAACTCAAGGCCTGGGAGTCGGAGCCGGCCAACAGGGTTCTTAGATCTGGCCCACAAGGCCACCTTAGAAACAGTGAAGGACCAGTCTGCAGTGCCTCTGTCAGTGAAAACGGAGCTCGCAAGGGTGGCAGGCTGCCCTCCTGAGCTCCATTTTCACTGGCAGAGGGTTGCAGGAAGCCATCACAGCCGAAAACCGAGCTCAGGAAACCGTTTTCGCTGGCAGAGCACTCAGGCCACCATAGGCACCTCCCGACACGAGTGACGTTGAACTGACCGCGTCCACTCTGGCCATGCCCACCCCAGTCCCCCGAGGTCAAACACAACCCTGATGCGTCTCACAATGAAATTGTGTTTGATAACCCTGTTTTAGAGGGAAATGCATCCTAATCCTCCCTTAAGTGAGAACTAATTAAGACAGTTAAATTAAAGCCATTTAAATTAGAATACTGCAACAGTTCCATATCAAAATCTGCCTTGTACAAAGAAGCAAAAGTTTACGAATTGGGAGATTAATGTGAGTAACCTTTGTAGATTGAAGATCCCATATACACCATATATTAGAATAGAATAGAATAGAAATCTTTATTGGCCACATGTGATTGGACACATAAGAAATTTGTCTCTGGTGCATAAGTTCTCAGTGTATATAGAAACAACAAAATGATAAGTCATAAATCATAAGATTCAATCATAAATCATAAGATACAAACAATTGATAAGTCATAAAACACCAATAGGAGAAGGTAGTAGGAACAATGATGTAAGAATGATGAGAAGATGACAAGGATAATAGCAATACAGCCTACTATATGGGTAAATATCTAGGCATAAGTGCTGTGGGAGTTAGCTGTTCAGCAGAGTGATGGCATGGGGGAAGAAACTATCTTTGTGTCTAGTTGTTTGGGCAAAATTATATTATTAATCAAAATTATATCTAAATTCAGCCTCTTTGGTTAGTAAATCATAGTTTAGCTTATGGCTTACTATGATTTGTGATCACAGCCAACTATTCCTTATTAGGTATAACTTATACAAACAATGTCTGATCAGAACATTACATTCAAACTATTTAATTCAGGTAAATTATCATAGATGAAAATGAAGACCCAAATCTATGTAAAAATTGTCTTTACAAATTCATATGAAAAACTCCAATTTTGAGTAATGATTTGAAATCATTACTGAAATTTTACAGTAATCGAAGAAAGCTATTGTAACGGGAAAAGTGAAGTATATGTGTGCTTTCTCACTTTGCAGTCCAGCTGCAAATGCTAATTGGCAACTTCAAAGTATCTGATCTATTCTTTCTCAATATAATTTAAATCGGTTTAAATGTTACACAGTCATTGTGACAATCTTTTTCTATGGCCATTCATGATAGGGATAGTTGACTATAGTTTCCTTCTTGTCAAGTTAAATTTTGGTGATTTCTTAAATGTTTCCATTTAATGATTTTGGCAATAGCAGGAAAGTGGCTTATCACTGCTTCTTTCAACTATTATTTTACTGTGAAATTCTGACACAGATCTTAAGAATAATGTGTATTTTGGCAATAAATGCATACTACTATGAAATGCTCTGAAACAAGCAAGATAACTAAATGAAAGAAAATTTCCGATTATGCTTTATGAAAATAATTCATACAGATTATTTTCTTGGAAAATGCTCTTTTCTGGGGTAAGGAAACCACTGTTACATTTTTAAAAAAATTAATCAGTTTTATGGGATTATATTTTTGGAAAGAAAAGTATATTGCATAAAGCAAGAAACAATTTGATGCCATGGTTATGGTATTAGGCTTGAAACCAGGTGACCATGAATTCTAGTCTTACCTTAGACACAAGCCAGCTGGGTTTTGGTTGATCTTCAACTTCTCATTCTTAAGGAAAAGGCATAGCAAAATACTTCTAACAAAGAAAAGTGTAGGGATTTGTCCCAGAATGTGGCATGAGTCAAAACTGATTTTTGAAAAAAATAATTTAATACAGTGCTGCTAAAGAAATACTTGCATTTTAATATAAAGATGTCTGGATTTCAACTTAGACTTACATGAACCATGGTTTGCTTTAAATTATTTGTTGAATAAGCCACAGTGCTTAGAGTCGCATAAGCTGAAATCAAAATCAACTAAACTACATTATGATATTAATTCCATAACATACTAAACATAACTAAATAATGGGATTTAAGCAGTCTAACTGATCAGCTAACCCTGTACTTTAATTAAATAAGGTGGATTCACCCAACATATCGAGTCATAGTATGTTTGGGGTTCATTTTAGCTCTCAGCAAAGATGGATAACTTTTATATGGACAAGGGCTACCCTTTTAATATTTTAGCTTAGACTTTGAAAGATAGCCAGTGGAAAAAATTGTTACCAGATGAAGCAGAGTTTAGTGTTTTTTAAAATAGTTGTTGAACTGTAGGATACTGTAGCTGTAACACAGAGATGCAGGAAGTTGAGGGAAGCTGTCAGAATTTATCTCTGTCACTGACTTATCCCAGAAAGGAAACGGAGGTGATTTTTTCCAAGCACATCAGAGAAAAAAGTCGCTAAGCGATGAATGAAGGCTAAAAATTTACTTTTTGCCATTCCTGATCATTACAGATTTATGCAGCTGAAAATGTTGACATTTTGTTCTTGGTAATAAGCATGACATTTTCAGAATTATGGTAACATAATCAAATGTCAGAATAAAGTGCCATTATCACATCAATCACAGCCAAATAGCTACCAGGCGTCACACATGTATGTTCATCAATCTTTTGTCTCAATCACCTCTCAGTGGTTCCTAGAAATAATGGTACTGAATAATTACAAAAGGAATAATAGTGAAATGGGTTCAGGGTGATAAAGGGACATTTTTAAGGAAAAGATTGATTATTATTTTATCATGTCAGAAAACCAAACAGTGATCAACTGAAATATCCATGTTTCCCTCCAAAATAAGACCAGGTCTTATATTTGGGGGGGATCAAAAGACTCATTAGGTCTTATTTTCAGGGAATGTCTTATTTTGTGGCTGACCACCCTCTCTCCCACTATCTGCTTGCCGCGGCAACAATGGCTTACAGGGCTTCCCAGGGCAGACACAGTTTTCATCAGATGGAGAAATGATGGGGAATGGAAGCTTTGTCTGCTTGCAAATGGGGAGCTTTGAAATGGAATCATTAGCTATTTCAAAGCACCCCATTTGCAAGCAGATGAAGCTTTGTCTCCCTCTGGGCAAAAAGTGCATGGTGGAGCCAGGCAGACGCAGTGGCACAGGGGGGAGGCAGGCGATCCCAATGCACCACCCACTCAGTCCCACCATCTCTCAGCTTGCCTGGGCAGGGTGTTGGGATTGCTTCGCTCCCCGTGCCTCTGCCTCCACCTGTTGCCGGTGCTGCTGCACAAGCCTCCCGTGAGTTAGACAGCCGTGCAGCCCATCCGGATTGCCTTCCCCCCCATGCCTCTGCTTGCATTGCTGCCATACAAGCCTCCCGCAAGTGTCCTGTAAGCCAGGTAGCCACACAGCACATCTGGATCACTTGCCTACCCTCCCACCTCTGCCTCCACTCTTGGAATCATTTGCGCTGCGCCAAGGTGCTGGCGGGCTGCAGCTGCTACCGAACACTGGTAGTCCCCACGCACTCGCTGCCTCTTGTGCTGGCCCTGCCCATCTCCCTGCGCTTATTTTGGGGGTAGGGCTTATATTAGGCACACCCCAAAAAAATCAGGCTAGAGCGTATTTTCAGAGTGGGTCTTATTTTCAGGGAAACAGGGTAGTTGAAACCTTGAAATGCCCAAACATTTGTGAGTTTAAAAAGCTTTTTATATGTAAGGTGTTCATTGTTCATCTTTGAGCCCTGCACTATAAAGATTGCAAATCCTAGACTTCCCAAACATCATGACTCATAACATTAAGTCTTTGTTCCAACATACTTTTAGAGAAAATGTGCATATGACAAGTGAATTGTTAAGAATAATGTATGCCTCATTTTTGAGCAGGTATAAGCAACCTATCAATTGTACCTCCTCCATCCTACTGAAATTCATAACAATCAATAATGTCTCTTCAGTTTGCTGCCTATGTGCTATCAAAGGCAACAAAAATATTTTAATAATTGTTTCTTGGGATTTATGTTCTGCAATTTGCAAAAGTCATATTTCAAGAGGACATAAGTAGGAACCTAATAATCAAGTAAAATAAAGTTTCCATTCTTTTTTGTTCATTCTTGTGATTTCACTTTTCCTATTCCCTTGAATTGTAGGGGTTTTTTTAAAGCGTAAAAATATGAATTAAAGAAATGCTGATATATATCAGAAAAACAAAAACAATATTTTTGCTGATTTCCCAGAATCAAACAAGAATGATAACCAAAGCTTATCCTTTCCAGTAACTGAATTCAGTAACAAATGTAGAGTTGTGTAGCCCTATAAATTTTTAAATTATAAATAATTTTTTTAAAAAATACCCTCAAACTAAATCAAACAAACCTTGCTAAGCTATAATACGGCTGAGTTGTGTAAATTCAGTAAATCCTGTTTAAATAAACTATGATTTAGTATAATGGGTGAACTTAGATCATTTTCTCTTGGTGCTATATGAAGTTTGACTAAAATCAAACTTTGTAATGGTTTGAAAGGAATGAATAATTCATTCATTCAGAAATTATAGATATTTAGGAAACTTTTTACTTTTCATTGTAAACTATAACATATTGAATTTGGAATTAATTTATTTCTGCTGATTCTATTAATGTTTTGTGTATACCATTAACAAGAGTTTCAATTAACACTTTGTTTATTTTTCTTTCTTTTCCTCAGTACTGTTCTGATTTTTTAATTTACAAATTAAACAAATACATATCAATTGTTAAGGTAACATACACAATACAATAATATAGTGGATATTTTGATACATGATTAGATAAAGCTCATCTTGTATGTTCCATAAAAAATATATGCTTCGTTCTTCCTTATCTGATGCTTTAAAATAAATCAATTTAATAAATAAATAGATTTTGAATTGATATTGGCTATATAACAACTTTACACTATTCTCACAAAAAGCTCGTCCATGTAGAGTTCAAGATTCAATAGTCAATCTTGAATATTCATAGACTTCTCACATGGTTATCACTGTGTGAACCTGCCTAAAGTAAAATATATTGAAACAAGAAACAATTATTTCCTACATTTTTTGAACATGCATGGAAGTGTCTTGTGAATCTTGGTGTTCTGTAGGACAAGAGAAAGAACTATTATACCATGATTAAATATACACCTCAGTATGTCATTAGGTAGTAAATTGACATTTTTAAGAATTCAGAAGAAGGCATGTATTAAAAATTAATCCAATTGCAGTTCATTGTTGACAGATTCTCATTTATATAACCCTTGAAACTCGAGTCCTGTAGTCTACCTATCAAGCACGTTACAAATGATTTGTTGATGCTGTACGCCATGACATTTTCAAGGAAAGTATCTGAAGCTTTGCAAAGGTCACCTTCTTTGAAGTACCACCAGAAAAGACAAGAATTATCTTTCCCAGGAAATGCAAAATTACCGCTTTTATTCATGATGCCAAACCCACTCCAATATTAACATGTAGGGGGGCCAATCTGCTACTAACTTGTGGACACATAAAACCCCACACAAACACAGCCTTTTGGGCTTGGTGAAAAAAGAATCCAGAGATAATGTGTTTACTGGGATCAACCAAAGTTCAGAATTTTTCCTAAGACAGTTTGTCACTAAAAAGGGGGTTTACTGAAAAAGGAAACAATAGTTTATGAGCAACAAACACACTGTGATACA
Source organism: Sibynophis collaris (assembly GCA_036250565.1). Taxonomy (NCBI): domain Eukaryota; kingdom Metazoa; phylum Chordata; class Lepidosauria; order Squamata; family Sibynophiidae; genus Sibynophis; species Sibynophis collaris. The sequence continues at coordinate 66,961 of JANHFK010006632.1, forward strand.
GATTATGGATTTTAGATTGTAAATTTTCAAAACAAAATTATTTATAAAAGCCATACATTAGTCTTCTATTAGATTAGTAAACACCTTTTCATGTTACTGAACAGAATTGATGAAGCTGCTCAATATATATTCAAAATAATAAATCTTTTGTCTTGAGCTGCATTTCAGGTTCTTGGGGGAGAAAATCAGGAATTTAATCATAGGCAGAAGGATGAATATGTAAGAATCTCTGTGATCTTCAATTGTGGAATTCCTCAGTTGAGAAATAAGGGCTGGCTTCACACACTGCACTAGGTCATAATAGTTTGGTAAGCTCAGCCATTGTTCAAAAATCATATTTTATGGATTAGCATAAGTATGAACCTGACCAATTGTGGTTTATTTGACAAAAATGTTAAGCAAATCATGACTTGGCAGTGAATTTCAATTCAGTCAATTTCTAAAAATCTATTGAATCTTCATTTCTAACAGCTATGTGAGAAAGAAAGGTTTTGTGGAAAAAAATATTGCCTTCTGGAAATTTTCTTTACTAGATTAGACATACCCAATTCCTTAATTTTTCCAGAAGAGAACCAAAAAATGTATTTGATTTTAAATTATTTTTAAAAATATTTGAAACTACTTTTATTGGCAATCTAGCTAACGAGAAGCAAATCCAGTTTTCTGGCATGTAATATGTTAGTCAATGATCTAAAATGAGTGTAATACAATACCATAAATGTTTCCAAATGTACAAATATTAATTTTTGTACCTGTCATAAATCTTAAATCACATTGCCAATTTGATAGTGTTTTCCCACAAAGTACTAATAAGAAAAACACTAAGATATTGAAAGGATCAAATATAGAACTGTAAAAGTCAATATATAAGCTATCTGGAGAAACAAAACTCATTTGCAGTCTAGAAGTATCTATCAAATTTCCTGGCTGCTTTGTGCATTATGCCTCAAAGAATCTTGACAGTTAATTACAGACATGCAATTATGCAAAGATTCAAAAGAAAATTAACAAGTAATCCCCCTCTCTCCTCATTTAAGTGACAGCCATATTGGTTGAGCTGATTTGTAGGGTTATATTAATATTATTCTGGCATCAGTATGCATACTGATGTAGATACATGGAGTTTTAT
>JANHFK010006632.1:89560-100250 GCA_036250565.1 Sibynophis collaris
CAGGCTTTTGAGCGCATGGCAATAAGGCCAAGCACTTATTTCAGGGTTCAAAAAAATATAAGACAGGATCTTATTTTGGGGGAAAAACGGTAGGAGTACAAATTTATTTGCTTCTACTTGGTAAAATCTTGTTAATTGACTGTTTCTAATATCTTGCTTAATTTGACTACTGGTGAATATAAACATAGACTATTTATAGACCCATAAGCTGATTAAAAAATCTGATATTATATTACATTGTATTATGTGGGCCTGCTAAGGATGTTTCATCTGTATGTCATTAAAATGATCTGCAATAGCTTTAGGTCAGTTAGCAACAATGTCAGGAAACACTTTCCTTTTAAATCTTGATTAACCAGTTCTAGAAGCACCACAAAGAATTCTTTTTCAGGGCATCCTTTCACATTTGTTCGCTGTTTAGGAATTTACCTCCATTAACTGCTAACCATTTATTTGTAAGGGAGCTGCTTTAGGAGGAAGTTCTGTGGAATAATGCATGCTTTTATTTTTATTCTTTTTGAGAATATGTAGTAGCTTCTTGTCATTCACGTTGCAAATTTTATAGTGTTCCTGTGGAACTAAAATCAGCTATTAAATTTAGTGTGAATTCCAACGTTTCCAGATACCTAGAAAGAAACAATACTGGTTGCCGGGTAGAATTGTTCCGTAGGCTGTCAGATGAGTCATGTAATTGGGGATTCTACCCAGCTGCTTAATAGGCAGGGGCATAGTGCCATCAGACAACTCTAGGTTAGGCATTCACCCAAATTTCAAATTGCTTTTTCATCCACAGAACTTGTTGAACATTGAACAGTGAACATTGTCACTGGAGTTGAAAAGAATCAAGACGATGAGCAAAAATTTTACATTTTTTTTTAAATGATCCTATTTCCAAGAATCCCATAAGCATTTATTTCTTAAGTCTCTTTGAGATGGTATAACTGAATAAAGCTGAATGGAATAGCAGAGAAGACGACTAACAGAATAAAATTAAAACTAAAAAAAACTAAAAAAAAAATTGGAAACAATCTGTATGTAACAGGAAGATCTCTTGTAAGATATGGTTGATTTCTCTGCCCCAACATAGACCTTGGGATTACTTTGATTTTCTTCATACTGTATCTCACTGATGCAGAAGAATCTGGGTGGAAAAAGCAAGGAGGGCAGATGACATTGTGCCATTACGATGCAACTCCATCCCTTTTGTGTGAGTGTTGTGTTTTCATTTTGATGAAATTATTGGATTCTGCAGGCACTTTTGCATTGAAATTTTAAAAACAGAATTATTTCACATTGTAGAAATATTATGCAGACATAGATTTAGTTATTGGAATGAGTTTACAGCTTTTATTAAAATCACTTCTTTTAAAAAAACCCTTATCATTCCTTATAATAATTAAAATGTATGTCTTAGGACAGGACATCTATACAGCAGGTCATGCAACTTACTAACAATGATAGTTTCGTAAATGTATATGTTGCTCAACTTTCAGTCACTCTGGAGAATTCTTGCCAAAAGAAATAGTTCCTTATTTGCTAAAGTTATTGTTAAATGGAAAATGTTTTAAACTTACTTCCATGTCTTTCTCATAATATAGACTGGATATATGTACAGTTAAAAATGCAAGGTATTACAGTAAGAATTATTGAAGAAAATGTATGATGTTATCTGTAATGTGAAAAAAATAAAAATTGTCTTTTATTTCTTAAAACCACATTGGCTAATATACAGGTAATCCTTAATTTACAACTGTCATTGAGCCCAAAAATTATGTTGTTAAGTGAGCTTTCCCCATTTTTATGACCTTTCTTGCCATAGTTGTTAAATGAATCACTGCAGTTGTTAAGTTAGTAGCAGAGTTGTTAAGTGAATCTGGCTTCCCCATTGACTTTGCTTGTCAGAAGGTTGCAAAAAGATGATCATGTGATCCGAGGACACTGCAAAGGTCATAAATGTGAGACGGTTGTCAAGTGTCTGAATTTTGATCACATGATCATGAGGATGCTGCGACAATCATAAGTGTGAAAAATGGTCATAAGTCACTATTTTCCATGATGTTGTAACTTTGAATGTCACTAAATGAACTGTTGTAAGTGGGAGGACTACCTATAATTGTACTTTTTGAATGAAAGGAGAGTCTTAGTTCTTTGGAACTACTGTTGTGCATTTTTTATTTAGTTATCGAGTAGCAGACACCTTGGACTTTATTTAATTTCTTCTGATAAATGTGTTGAAAACTAGTATCAATTCTGCTCAACATTTTCAGATAGAAATATCTACTTCCTTATAATAAAAATTCAGTTACATTCCACAGTTATTTTCAGTTCATGAGTTAGTATTTTATATTACAATCAACTGAGCATTTATTCAGTTTGATTCTGATGTCTTTTTCTTCGTTGCCTGCTTAGTATCCTTATGAAACAAATATGTGCCTGTTATTTGATCATTGGTGATCAAAGTGAATTTACAGGTTAGTAAATATTTAGAGCTGAATATGTAACAGGTGTAGTCCTTGATAACCAGCTTCTCTTGTCTAGCTTTCATGCTTTCCTCTATAGAAAGAGAGAAATAATTCACCAGGCTCTACGTACTAATTAAAAAAATACAAAAAAGAGTCCTGTTTCCTAACTTAAGAAGAAGAATCTACTGAGCTACTTCAATCAGATTAATATAGTCTTAACTAAAAATAGTTTAATTTAAAATATATTTCATTATTTAATTATAATTGTTTTCATACTATCCAAATCTCATGACTCTCATTTGTAACATATAATAAAAATATAAAGTTATGGTTTTGCATCACTTTAGAAACAAGGTGGTCAAGGTTTGTATGTGAATATCATTTACTTTATTGTATTATAATTTTTGCAGTGCACTGCACTGAAGCTTCCCTAACAAGTTTTCCCATGTTTCAATTAAAACCCAAGAGGTGGTGTTTTTGTTGCTACTGACTCTAGGAAGGGTGAGTGAAGAAATGGAAGAAACTTCCTTCCTATGGAAACTTCTATTCCTGAGGGAAGACTAATTAGGAACGCAAACTGGTGGCTTAAACTCTGATAAATAAGCTATTTTGTATTAGTGTTTATCATTGGTTTCCATTGTCATTTTGGTTGATTTATACTTTTCCTACAACAATTTGGAGATAAAGATTTGATTTTATTACATTGTGGCATCAAATGTTGCATTTTTACCTGATATGCCTTTCATAGTGTTCTCGTGTTTCTAAAGGAAAAATATGTATGGTATTATCTGGGCCCCTGATTTCAAGGGTAAGTTTATGGCAGGATATTGTTCACATTTATTCTACTCTTGGTTGTACTGTTTCTATTTTAATTTTCTACCCTGGTAGTCAATAATTGATTGATTTTCTAATTCTTGGTATTTGCCCTAGAACATTAGAGGTTGGGAAGTATTTCAAAAATACATTTAGGGCTAAAATAATAATAATAAAAATAAAAATACATTTAGGAGAAATGTGCAATGCCAGGCAGGTCTTTTCAAATGATAAATTTATTTTTAAAAACTTCTTTCATAATGCCTTCTGTAAACAGATTTCCTTTAGATTAAGCTTTATGAATGTTTGACAAAAGGAGACAAGCTTTTTGAAAATTAATTGTATGGGAAAAGGTTGTATAACAAGCAGGAATAAAAGTTAAATGAAGTAAATAATTACTCTCATCTACTAGTGGATAAGGAAAAAGTGTGTGTGTGTGTGTATCTATACCTATATATAATTGATTTGGAGTATCAAATTGAATGTGATGCTTCTCAGGCAACCCAACAGACGTTTGCATGGGTAGAGTTCTTCCTTTTTTCTGAATCAAATTACCAATGCAAAGTACATCAATAATTCAAATAAAAGCAGGCCTTTATTTGCATCAGTATAAATAGCAATGCTCCTTCCACCTTCTCCCAGTTTGGCATTTTATAATGTGAATACGTAGTAATGTATGATAAAAAATAGAAATCATATTTGGTGAATTTCACTGCAATCTGATAATGAAAGGTAATTATAATTAGTGACCTTTACACAAAACAATGTGATTTTTTTCCAATTTTCTTTAACATTCATGATTAATTGTTCAGGGGTGGGTTCTAAATTTTTTTACTACCGGTTCTATGGGTGGGGCTAGCTTGGTGGGCATGGCTTGGTGATCATGTGACTGTGGGAGTGGCCCATGTCATGTGACTGGGTGGGTGCGGCCAATTTAGCAGTCCATATAATTGGGTACCTTTTGGTAGCCTGAGAAACCATAGCATTTTGTCTAAATCAGAAACAACCCATGTGTCACATAAATATTACATAATTTTTTAAAGAAGCTTGTTAAGCATGTTATACATTCTGGAGGTATTTGAGCAATTAAAACAAAGTATCTTTTTTACCACTTTTGATGAAGTTGTAAAAATGTAAAACAAATCCCAAAACAAAACCAGCATAGTCACATTCCTAATATAAAACAGAGAAGGAAGTGGAGGGCTGCATATAGCAGCAATCTGTAGGCTCCCAAATTCCAAACAGAAAGGAGGCTGGACCAAGATGGAGAATATTGTACCTGATTTATATAAACTGGTTCAGCTCCTGCTCAGATCTTAAATAGAGCACTTAGAAAATACAGATGGAGACAGATTCTTTTCAGGGCTTGTAGAGGAGACACTTGCCCTCCATCCTAACATGAAACTACCGGAAATATCTATTACCTTTGCGGTCCAATCACCACCTTGTGAATTCTTTGGAAATATTTTACAATGACATTTTTGCCTGTTCTTGAATAACTAGGTACTTACACTTCTTTCCTTGAAAACCAATAGAGTTATCAGTTTTGTTGGATCCTGGGAGTCCAACAAAAACACACTATTTCATTTTATGTAGCCATTATTTTACAATGTATACATGTTGTATAATTTCCCAGTTTATAAGGTAGAATTACCTGCTGAGGTTTCTTTTCCTGATACCTTGACATACAACACATTTGCACACCTTGAGTCCTTTTTCTCACTTGCATCTAAGTGCAGCACAACTCAAGCCCTCTAGCATCTTTTTTTCTAATGTGTCCTTTTGCACATTGACTTCATCAAATTCCCAGCCTTTGCCTAAGGTAGCTTCCCTTTATATTTGTGTGTGCAAAGTGATTGTGATGCTCTGACAAGCATCACATGTGGTAAAATGTCAGTATACCGTGGTGAAGACCTAAGGTGAAGAAATTAACATTATTTCAAGAATTTTAAAGAAATAATAAAACTACCCTACCATATTTTAGAAAGCAGCCCAATTTTGTTACAAATAATCTCCCGTGTCTTGATTTGCTTCAAAGGGAGGAACATCAAATTTTAAAATGCCATCTGATGGATGGGAACATTACAGACTGTTGCAATTCTAATGCAAAGTGTTGCAATATGTCTTTTTGATGAGCAAGTTCATGCTAGGCAGCACTTCACAAATTATGAAAAGTGGTTGCCAATAATTTTACAGTGTGTGATTGCTGAATACTTGTAGATCTCAAGCTTCAATGTTGTAGTTATTTGTTTTAAAAATATTTTATCACAGAGCCTTTTTTTATTGATAGGAGACAAATAGCTATTTTTTAGAACATTAAGAAATACCAAACCTAAGACTGTTTTTAGCTTGTTTCTGTCCAAGGATTTGTCTGTAGCTTTTGCAATGATTAGAAGTGAGTTTTAGAGCATATCTGGGCCACATTTATAGTTGCTCAATAAAAATTCAAATATTACTTTGCATTTGCAAAGAAATGAAATAGCCACTTCATGTAGGGTTGCAGCACCATAACATTCTGCATGAATAAACATACATTGTTATGGCTTACGATTGTTAGTCAATCCTCATTTCACTTCCCAGTGAATAATAATCTAATATTTAACATTCTAAAATAGATACAAATCTTTAAGATTTAAAAAAAATATGCCCTAGTTATAATGATAAGTAAGAACAGAAAGTATGTTGATTCTTATTTGGCTTTAAAACTATACATTATTATGATTTGCTGCAAAGTCAATCAGATGTTCAGACTGCATTTGCATTTTTATCTACCTATCGAGTCCTTCGTAAGGACCTGGAATAGGAGGAAGTGAATGTTTAATGGTGTTAAAGGCATCCTTGCAGGATGCAGACTGTTCCAAATTAAGCTGCCTTTTGCAATTGACTGATGGTGATTTTGTCATTGCCAGCGGTATTCAAGTGGTGTTCCAGTTGTTTTGGGATGCCTATTACTATTGGTACTATCTTTGCTTTCTTTTGCCACAGTCGTTCTATTTGTATTTGCAGGTCTTTGTATTTTATCATCTCCAGTTCTTTATCTATTTGCTGTCTCTACATACTGCAATGTCCACTATCCAATTTTTTTTGGTCTTTCTTATTGACAGTTGATAAGTCTAGAATGTTATGTGGCAGGTGCCTGTCTGTTTGAATTAAACAGTCCGAGGGCAATTTAATGTTTTCATTTTATATGACTTTTTCTATTTTATGGTCCCGTGGTGAAATTCAGCCGGATCTATCCGGATCACGTGATCCGGTAGCACCGGTGGCAGGAGGCTCTGCTCACCCACCCAGACGTAATCATGTCCCATTTTTGACCCTTGCGCATGTGCAGAAGGCAGCGCGCATATGTGAAGGAGGCGCGCACGCTCACATTTGCGAATCGGTAGCGAAGGTAAGTGCATTTCATCCCTGTTATGGTCCCACATGTTCTTGCTTGCAGGTAAATAATATTTCTTGTAGATCTTTTCAATGCACCGTTGTTGCTACTTTGTCATACCATTGTTAGTAGTCAGTCTGTGCGATCTTATAGCATCTAACCTGGTGGTCCATGTTTCTTCAGCTTCTTTGCAAAGGCAGCACTTGCTGTCTTCTCAGTTCTGGCTTTGTATGCATTTGTTCTTAAGGCTTGGTCTTGTGCATCTACAATTATAACCCCTCTTTCTTCACCTTTTCTGCTCTCTACTATTATTTAGGCTGGATTTATGATTAGCATGTTTTATATTATTTTGTACTTTGAAATACATAATTTAATGTGTGTCCTTATTCAGGGATCATCGAAAGAGAATGTTTACTGTAGTTTTAAATACTTAAAATATCATTTTTATATTTACAATCTTGAGGATCATATAAGCTTTTTTCAGTTCACTATCATGTTAAATCACTGTTAAAATTAATTATTTAGTTTCTAGTTTTAGTTTTTTTTTTTTTTAGAAATGTGAGCTAAATTCTAGAACTCAAAAGTTATGGATGCACACAAATACACATAATGCAGGTTTTCATCTTTTTTGTTAAAAGCTTTTGGTTTATTTTTATGAACTTCTAATTGGAGTAATCAAGGTAGATCCCAACTATGGGATTTGGAAATTTTCTTAGAACAAACATCTTTTTCTTTTAAAAGAATAGTTTTTCACCTCCTCCTGGGCCTAATTGAATCAAAATCAACAGGAATCATTAATAATTAAAGTAACTCTACTTGCTTTTATGCCAGTCTTTTCTCATATTAATCCAGGTATCCCATAATGCTGCTCAGGATGAGTTGCATCTTGTTTCTGAATCCAAAGGCAAATAGAAAATATAAATCATACCTTTCTCTTGACTGGATGAAACATCACATATCAATTAAATAATCAGTATTGTTAGCTTATGTAGGCTCAGATTTGTAAAGTGCAAAAAGATTTCATGTGTTTCTCATTAAAATATCTTTAACTGATATAAAAGATAATGGCAGGATTACAATCACCCATGAAATATATGTACGCGGTACTGTATTTCATAGGTCCTCTGGAATCAGTCTGAGGAAATGATTGATGGTTTTTAAATCTCTGGTTTGTCTTTTTTTTTCTTTGACACATTGATTTTTTATATTGTTGTTTAAATATTCATTCTTATGGTTATACTCTAGAACTGGAGATATGTGACTGTCACCATTGACCATAGCAACTAGAGCTGTAATTCAGCATCCTCTGGTGGAACATAAGTTTCCATATTCTAAAATAAGGAAGGCGAGGAGTAACAGGAATTTATGATAATTTCACCAAGTGAGTTGCATAGGATATAGAGCAAATACTACTAATTTCTATATACCGTACCCGAAGCGATACTGTGTTTCTGGCAATGTCCCTAATATGTAAGACAAAATAATTCATTATTTCCATGAGATAATGGAACTTTCCTGGTGTAGGTTTCATTTTCCACTTAGTGACGTTGCCATAGCGTTAAGAGTTTGAATTCCTTGGAGGAACAATGAAACAGAATCTTTTGTAGAGTGTCTCATTATTGATGGAATCTTTCTGTGATTGCTTTTAAGCACTTACTATCATAAATTATTTATTATCATAAATAATAATGACCACACATACACATTTAGAGAAAGGAACTTACTATAACATCTGGCAAATACCCTAATATCCAAGATGTTCTTCTGCTTTGTATAAATGCACAAAATGTTCCCTTCAGATATATATTATTTAATTGCAAAGTTCTTTGGGAGATAATATTGCTAAAATAGGACACAATTTCACATTGTTCAGAATTTTTCACTGTAACACAAATATATAAAGGACAGCTACCTTGAAAACATCTGCATTTGTTTTTAAAACATTTCATACTCAACTAAAACATATACTGTAAACCAGAATAAATGTTGCCTCCTATGTATTACTAAGTTCTAAACATAAGATTTTGGCTGTACTGACGTGTAGGATCACATATTTATATTATGTTTCAGATGAAAAATGTTGCCTACGCAGGTCACAAAAGAGAACGGCAATTTAAAATCATATAGGAATCCAGTAGAATAAAACACAACAATGAAACACAATGAGATGAAAAATAGATAATATTAGAAACATTTCCAAGAAAACCATGCTAAGGCAAAAGCTATAGCAAAATATATAACTCTGGCACAGAAAGGACATCTTTTTTAATTCGATGTCTTCCAAATTACAGTGAGTGCAGTCCAAACATATTCAGGGGCCCTAAAGTTAAAGAAGGCTGCACAGTTGAGATCTCCATAAGGGATGATATCCTGCAATTATAGCAAAGTATTTAATAGACTGTTTGCAGAGCAACATAAATTGTGACCTGGATATGGCTCACAGAATTTACACTGTCTAGGCATTCCTGGAGGTAAACTATTTATAGTTTCATTCATATAATGGGTAAACTGGAACTGTTCCAAGAATTTTGGCAGAACACTTAAGTGATGAGCCTGAACTTTGATTTCTTTTCATCTTAGATTTTAATTTAAATAAATGCTTAGACTCATGCAAGATTTTTTTTTTTTACTAATCCAGTGCAACTCTTTTGCCTCCCTGAGCATCATATGAGAATGGACAATCATCTGAGAATTATTATGTTAGAGAAAGAATAAGTTTTATGGCTTCGGCCCAGCAGATGTTGGCCCAAGACTCTCATTCCTCTGACTGTCGCCCTTCCAACTATTCCTGCAAATTCTCATAATTTACCCTTCCAGTGATCCACACATGTCACAAGAATTCTCTTTTGTGCACACAAGCATGCAAATATTCGCATACATAATCCCTGGCATGACATATGCAAATATTAGTCATATATGTCATACATGGTATTACATTCAACGCCTATAGCTCCATACATTCATGGAAAGGATAGCAGCAGTAAAGGATTAAGTATTGGTGTATGCAATAAATATAAAAAATCAGATTTTGCCAATCAGCTGTAATGTATAAGGTAGAAAAAAACAACAACTAAACCTCTCACTCATGTGACTGCCTTACTTCCTAGCAATGTAACTGATATTTAATACAGATTGACTAAGAATCAGGGTGAGCCAGAGGCATAGAATTTAACAGTCTGTGGAATTGCATATTGCTTTTTATTTAAAGGGAAGCAAATTTAAGCTCTGGCGTTTTATATTTAATGTATTTCAGGTGCAAGCTGAGCTTCTGTTGGCAATTATATATTGACTAACATGCAGAGACTTCATGAGATTTCAGTTAGATGTTGCTGAGAGTTCATGATTTCTTTTTAATACAAACTGGCTTAATATTATCTAACTGTCTACAGCCACTTTTAGTTCAGCTAGTCTAAACACATGGAAAATGGCACCCCGGGTGAATCAAGACTTCCTAAAAATGCAGAGCTGCTGCATTCAAAGGAAAATTATCCATTTTATCACATCTAAGAATCCAAATTTGGCAATGACTTTTGGAAGTCTATAACTGTGGCTTTCAGGAGTTACTGTTTACACAACATATTCTGCTTTAGATTAACCTTCCCCAATTGGATGCTCTTCATTCTGATGCCCCCACCAGAAAATTTAAACAACTCTCATCCCACAAGTCCAATATATCTAAGGCTATGGTGTTTTAATTAAATTGTTTTAAAAATTGTATTTATTTATTTATTTTACACTGGGCAAATAATACATTAAAATATTTTTAAACCTCACATGGGACATATCCAGGCTTCTTAAGATAATTATTTTACTTAAGAAAATTTATATGGCTGCCCAACTCATGCTCAGTGATCCTGGGGTGGCTTACAAAAATAATGAGCAGATAATTTGGAATAATTAACATGTAATTTTGAAAATTATATGTATTTCTGATAAAAAAGATTCAAGTAGATTGCAATTAATACAGGTTATAATAATATGATGTTCAATTTAGTATGAATTGTAAATTGATGACTGGAATGCACTACCTGACTCTGTG
>JANHFK010006632.1:103745-118942 GCA_036250565.1 Sibynophis collaris
TATGTTTTGCAAATTTTAGAACCTCGACTTACACCAATTCTTCATTTAGTGACTGTTCGCAATTACAATGCACTGAAAAAAGTGACTTATTATGACCATTTTTCACATTTACGACCACTGTAGTATCCCCATGGTCACTTAATCAAAATTAATATGCTTGGCAACTAGTTCATATTTAACGCAATTACAATGTCCCAGAGTCATGCGATCCCCTTTTGTGACCTTCTGACAAGGAAAGTCAATGGGGAATCCAGATTCACTTAACAACCGTATTATTAACTTAAGAACTGCAATGATTCACATTAACAAATGTGGCAAGAAAAGTCTTAAAATGGGGCAAACTTAAGAAATGTTTCACCTAGCAACATAAAGTTTGGGCTCAATTGTGGTCGTAACTCGAGGACTACCTTTATAAGGGCAGTGAGAAAAACAGCTTATGGAAAGTTAAAAAATCTTAGAATTGTAAAATGTTTGTATTTGCAAAAATGTATCTTGAATTTTCACAGAAATTTGGTATGAAAGTTTGATATCGTGACTGGTTCTATTGGTGATATTCTTACACTGATAACGCCACAGAATAGAGTTAAAATAGGAAAAAAGATTTCTAAATGAGCTCTCCCTTCCTAAATGTGTTTAATTTAGAATGGGTTCCTCAGCTTTTTTATGAAGAATAGGTTTTAAAAATATGGAAATAATCTTCCTAAGAACCAGCTTCATGTCACAATAATTATTTGGAATCTCTACTTTGTCAGGTACTGTATGCTCCTTTCCCCCCAAAAAAAGTTTATATCAAGAGCAATCCTAAACCCTTATCTCAAAACTAATCACCAGTGAACTCTACATGCTATACTTCTAACAAGCATGCTTTAAGACTGAAGCATAAGGCAATTTCAATTATAGAGCACAATTTTTTTCCTTTCTCAGATGTAACTGGAAATATGTATATTTTAATAAACTGCTCTTTTATGAAGGTATCCAGACATAAAAATAGCCCAGATTGGCTATGGCTTGTCTCAGATTGTACCTATTCATTACTCCATGCAGTTCTATTTCTATCTCATATTTTTGCTATTTCTGAGTCTGTCACAGCTGAAGAAAGGCAGTTTTTCTCGGAATGTAGAGTTGAGATTCATTTCCTACAAGCAGCTGGCAAAACCTGAAAACCTGAGACTGTTCTTCAAATATACTTGAACACAAGAAGCTACATGCCGGATATATTTTCAGTTCTTGTTGTTGTATATCAGTTAGAGAAACAGTATTTTATTCCAAATGAAGCCTCCTTTCTTCAAATATGTGCATATATGTACATATAGTATATGTACTCCTTCTATGATCGGGGCCTTGACGAGATGAAGGGGTTTGTGTAGGTAAATGAAATTGTGGACTATGATGTCCAGAAGGGTCTCCCAAGGAAAATAGGCTATGATGGATACCCTAGATTAACACTGATCATATCTGCCAACCTGCATTGGACCAGCATGGCAGATTATGGTCTATTCCTTCCACATGCCAATATACCCGTATTGGTTGGAAACATGCAGAAAAGGCCTTCATCCTGCAGTGGATATACAATGGCTAAAATGATATACATATATGTTTGTATGTATATACACAACACTTACATACATAGACATATATAATTACCTAAAGTATATAATTTTCTTCAGTAAAAAAGCAATTGTTAATTTCTTTTTTATAGTTTCAAATTGTTTTTGAAATTATTCTTTTAACTCAAATATTCTGGAAATCGGAAGATTCATAATCCAGTAAAATTGTGTAAATTCTTAAAGAATTTATGGACAAATTTGTAAAGCCCCATTCAATAGGGCAAGTTTAAGAAAGCGTAAACCATGTGGAGTGCAGTAAGGTATTTTGCTAATCTGAGATACACACAGAATCTTTGATAAATATGTTTTTGTATTTGATTGAAAGAGAAGATAGAATTGAAACCTGGATTAATTTTAGGTGGATTCACTGAAATCAATCAAACTTAGTTATGTTTAATATGTGCTCTTCATTCAATGTACAGTTAAGATGAGATACAACCTATATTTCTGATTGAAATATATAATATACAGGTTAGTTATATATACATACACCTACATGTTCTACCTATTTGTATTGCCTTTTGTTTTTCAGAGAGAGACCAAAGGCCAATTTCTCATAGATCATGTTTGCAATCACTACTGTTTGCTAGAAAAAGACTATTTTGGCATTCGCTACGTGGATTCCGAAAAACAGAGGGTATGTATACAAATTCTCTCATAATGTATTTTAAGTGATGTTATTTCAGGGAAACTGCTAGCTGGTCTGATTTCATTCCCCTGACATAAATGTTTTAGTGATGTCCAAAGAGATGAGTAAGAGTTCATTTCTCTGAGCCAAAATACATTTTATTGCCAGAGAATCAGCAGCTAATCAAGGAAGGTAATTGTGTGCTTATTGTTGTGTCACTTTCTCGATAATGGCTACTTCAATACATTTGGAATGGGGTTTCTTAGGAACCTAGTTCTAAGGATTACTATAGAGCCAATCTCAGGTAAAGCCTTTTTAGCTTAATTAGGGCTTCAGGTGATTCATGGTTTCAAGAAGACATTCTTCAATATAGAATGTACTGGATTCTGATTACTGGTATTTTTCATGACTATACCAATGGCATATCTTAACTTGACTGAGTGATAATCTATATCTCGATTCTACCTTCACAGGCATGACTTTGACCTGCTTAACTGAGATAATGTAATTAAAAATTGACTTTCTTTCTCCTATACTACTGTAAGCAGAATGTTTCAATCTGGCTAATATGATTGGATTTAATTTACTTGAAATCAAATCTGCCCAGCTAATCTTTTCTCATATAGACAAACAATAAAATATGCAAACAGTGAGTTAGACAATGCAGTGTAACATTTATTTTTATTGAAAATAAAATCAAGGTGCAAGAACTTATTCTGAAATCAGCTGTTGAAAGTTTTCAGCTTGCAACTAGTAAAAATCTTTAAATGGCTTCCTAGACTTTTAAAATTAGAACTACCAGATCTGTCTATGGAGATTCTCAGTCACCCAGGTCATGGTTGTCCCAAAGGTGTTTTTTCAAAAGGCAACTGGACTTTGCTTTTTCCTTGATGACGTTTTGCTTCTCATTCAAGGAGCTTCTTTAGTTCTGATTGAATGGTGTCAAGTGGAAAGATTTATATTCTTTGAAGTTATCTGCAAGGAATAGAAATCCTTCTATTTGCCAGCATTCAGTCAGAACTGAAGAAGCTTCTTGAATGAGAAATGAAACATCTTCAAGGAAAAAAATAAAGTCCACTTGCCTTTTGAAAACGCACCTTTGGGAGCTACTAGATTTGTGTTGCAGAAATTCACATAATCAAAAGATGGCAGAGAGTTAGCATTGCTGTATATCTTTGTTGCCATCTAATGAATTTCTGGATTATTTTCAACCTAGATTTTGTACAGTAGCCTTATTTAATATCCTCCTCATCAAACAAAACTTCAGTGAAGCAAAATATCTGGCAGATGCAATAAATCTTATTTATCTATTAAGAGTATTTGCAAAGAGGTGCCCCACAAAATATATATTTTATGAATGCAACATCCCTTCTCAAAAATTTACGGTTTGGCTGTCTGCAATTGTACATATATAGCTTCAGTGTTTTGCTGGAAAAGTAAGTTATCTGTATGCATACATGGAGACAACTAGAAGTAACTTTGAAGCAGCCACAGGAGACTATAATGAAGAGTGTGAGTGCTTCGCTTCCTTGTGCTAACACACTTTTCAAATGCTTTGTCCTTCTATAGGTTTACGTAATATACAACCATTCAGGCTTGTGCTTCATATAATAAAATCACTAAAACTATTTTGTACTAATTATGTAATTAGTACAAAAAGAATATGATGCTTTTCAGGTGGGTAGGAAATGAAATCAATTTTTATATTTTGATGCACAAATAAAATATGAAAGTAATAAAATTGTTAAATCAGAATATTGTTAGCTTATACCATCCCAATACGTATGAATTGTGCGGTCTGACTTTCAAATACAATAAAGGTTGTTTAATTACAGAATGTGCATTTCTAGAACCCTACAGCTCAACTGAGATTTATTGCTTATATTGAAGGATTCATCAGATTTATGACTGTATTAATCCATTGCTGAATTGCAGAAAATGATAGGACTTTTGAAGGAACAAATAATGCACACAGCCAGCTGGGTAGCAATAGCTCAGTGTTTTTATAACAGTAGCAATATTTATCTTTGAAATTGTTCTTTGTTAGAATTTGATCTTCTCAGGATCTCTTTCAGATCCTCCATTATAAAATGCATTCTAATCCATGCATAGGCTTAAAATAAAATTGTCAGATATTCTGGAGAAGTGTTGTTGGTGTTCCTAAAACTAATCTCATACTTTGCTGATATCTATATAGTAGTTCAGTAAATAAAAATAGCTTCAGGCTTCTTGCTGATGCAGAAGGATGCATTTCCACTTTTGCTGTTATTTGGAAGTGGGCATATCTATTACAGAATAGGATCAATATTTAAAAATGTAGCTCTTGCAGAAACTTTTATTTAGCTAATTAAATAATTCTGTAGTAGAGGAGGATAGAAAGATAAAGCCCAATTCTTATGATTTTAAAGCTAGCAGAATATTTTGACAAGTCTTAATATTGTCTTAATTTGTACTAATTAAGAGCTAGTCTAGCTTGTAAGGACAAGTTGAATATAGGCTGTAGGCTTTTTCCCTAGCTTCTTTCACATAGCATTTTATTTCAGCTGTTGTGACACATGCCTTTGGGGGTAAGATTGAAGATGGAACTGTAAACACTATGGCTTTGTTACTGCATTTTTAAAGGCTGCTCTAATTTTTCCCTCCTGTCAGTTTTGTATATATGTGATTTATGCATGGATGACATATTCCACATGAAGGTAACAGTGATTAGCAGATCATTAGTTTCCTTTTTCCCTAGCCACAAATTCAGCTATTATTTGTTTGTTTGTTTGTTTGTTTATTGTATAGGCCACCTATCTTACCTCAAGCTAACTTGAGTTATGAACCCAAAAACCCACTAGGAGTAAACAAACCTCCTTCATGGATATGCTATTATTGTCTTAAGATAACTGGCAGCTCATACTGATACCTTGTTATTCATTTTTCTAATAGAAATAGAAAAGATATACAGAATAGATAATGCACCATGGGAACTCTTTGAAATTTGATGCCAGTGACTGAAATCTATAAGCATTAACACTGATTTCAGAATAGTTAGACAAATGGGCCATGACACTAGCTCACAGACTAATAAAAACTAAATGGAATTAAAATCTACTTTACTTTGAAACTATAGTCAAAATGCCAAATAAGCCGAAATGTAATTAAAATTGGTTTAACATTATGTGAGGTCAGAATGTCCCAGTGGAAAATTGTTCAAAATTAATGAGATTTAGTATTTACACTTAGGGATTTCTTTTTCTGTTAAAATTTTCACAACAGTAAAATTCCTTATAGTTGAATCCTAAAATAAGGGCCTTAATTTTTATCATCATTGATTCTCTTTCTATTTTGTATTAATTGAGAAAGTAAGTTAAAGCTAATAGTGCTTCCAAAGAACCATTGATTTCCGAACCAGACATGTATTTTATTTCACAATTTTCCTTCATTTCTCTTGTTTTCTGTCTCCTATATTCCAGTCAATCAATAACATTCCATAGCTACTAATCATGCTCATTCATCAATGTTGTTCTTTTCTTTAGAGGCAAAGTGCCAGAGACTAAGGAGTATAAATGATGAAAGCAGTATTGCACGCTTACAATCCAAAGTTCTGTCCATTTTGTAAGTGTGTCATGAAGTTGCACACAAACTCTAAAGGGCAGAGTTTTAATGAAGGCTTTGGACCCTGAAAACATCTTTCCTTTCCTTCCCTAAAATTTATATTTATTTATTTTATTTATTTATATATCAAACTTCTTAACTATCCACAAAGAGATTCCAGGAGATGTTATTTTCTGACAATTCTACTGACAATTTTTTTTATACAGTTGACACTATGATATTATTTCAAATATAAAGTAATTAATAAGTCTGTGCCTGCATAAAAATAATAACAATAGACATATAACTTTAATTAACTGTATGCCACCTACACGACACTCAAAAGTGAACAGTGTTTCTCAACTTTAGCTATTTTAAGATGTGTGGATTTCAACTTCCAGAATTCCACAGCCAGCATGCTTGCTGGGGAATTTCTGGAAATTGAAGTGCACACTTCTCAAATTTGCTGAAGTTGATAAATACTTCTCTAGAGAAATATATAATTAGTGAGGTTGTTGAATTTGCAGATAAGACACATTTTTTTTGCAAATAATTCCAAATTCTCAGACAGACTGAAAAACTGCAGGTTTTTTCCCCAAACCTGCTGACAAGGTAGCAAAAGGATAGATTGGCGATAACATTAATTTTGCTGTCCTACCTATCAAGGACACCCATTTCATTTGTTGATAGATCTTAAACCTAGATCTAGAAATGCTTTGACCATATACACATCTTACAGTATAAAGTAAATATATTGGCATCATCTCCTTATTAGAAACAAATATTGGACTACTTTAAATCAGAACACTTAGCACCTCTGTGAGTGTCTCACAGATATAAGAAAAATAATATTTTGTTTCTTCCACTCAGGATTAATTCTTTCATAGATGTAGTAGAAATAATAGGTACTTAGAGGAAAATTGGCATTTAATATTTTTAATTCTTTTTTTTTAAAAAGACCCTTTTAAGTTCCAATGAAATAACCTTTCCCATGTTGAGGCTTTGTGCTGTGGAGGCATACATAACAAATAAGTCTGTTCAGCAGTGTGAATAATTGCAAGGACACCTGCCATGGTAAATAGCTAGTAGCTACTGCTGGATATTAAAATGCTGATTAGAGATGATGTTTAGAAAGTGTGGTGCAATGTACTTCTCAAAAAAGCAAGCAATAAGAAAAAATCCTGCAGGTGCAACTGTGTCCTAGTAAAAGTGTATACTAATAACCCATTGCCCTCATAATAAAAAAAAAGTTCCCTAAAAGTCTTCAATTTGTCATTTAAAGACATATAAGTAATATAAACACTAACCAATTCAATTAATTCCAGAATGATACGAAATACTGGTTTACATAAACGAACTATACAGAAATGTGACATTTATGAAATGAAATAAATGTCTATACAATATGAACCGGTGTAGATGTAACTATTTTAATACTTGTCAGAGTTTAATTCCGTACTTAAATTTCTTGACTGTGATAGTTTGTAGCAATTTAATTTGCTTATGTATGCATTTTGTTGACTTGTACTAGGAGAAAACAAATTTACGTGGTTGATAAGCATATAATCAAATCAGTAGTTTTGTTTCTCCACAAGCTCCCTCTGCTATCAAACGCAAAACCAGATTCAATTCAAACTGTACAAACTTTCTAGAGATATATCCTAATACATGAAATAGGACTGTACCCACTTAAAATAATCCAGGAGAAATACTTAGATATTGTGACGACTAGATCTCTCTCTTCATCATTAAAGCATGTGTAGGCAACATTTTGTTTAAATTTCTATACAAGCTTGAGAAAAGATTCAGTTCATTAAAACTGTAACATCTTTTTAAAAGAAGACAAGGTTGGATTAATGAATAGCAAAGAGATACTATTTCATACAATCTCCAGTTATTTAAATAGTGTTTGAAGAGTGAACTGCTTTAATATGTAAAAAAATTGTTTAATTTCATCTTGCAGTGTTCTTTTGTGGATAAATTGTATACAAAAGAACGGGATCTTATATGACTTCCAGACTGCCTTGGAAGGACAAAGAAACTAAATAAAAATGTAGCAAGACAAGTAAGGATCTTTTTATTAAATTAGGAAACTATTAGTTCCTCTTCATGGAAACTGTAAGACTGAATCTAAAATCTGTCATTCTTTACTTCCCTGTTCAAGTCTGAATAAACTTAAACATAACTGTTATGTATTTGTGATCACATTAGCTGTGCTGTTCACTTACAGATGCTAGTTTCTGTCTTTCATCAGACATCTATGTCCCTCTTTTTGAATCTGTTAACAGAAACATGATATAAATCACAGCTAGGAGAAGACTGCTATCAGTTTACTACAATCTTGTGCTTGTAAGAAAATGATGTATTTTGCAATACTTTTGACTGGTGGCTTCTATCTTTTTTTACAGCATTGGCTTGAGCCCAATAAATCTATCTTCAAGCAAATGAAATGTAAGTGTTAGAAGCTCATTTCATACATTGACCTATTATTTTAAAATGGCAGTGTTTTGCAATAATTTTCTGTATTATACTTTAATAAATAACTTTAATATATTCTGCTTATAGTCATTGAGCTCTTTAAAAAAAAATCTAGAACAGCCTTCCTCAATCAAATGTGCTTTCATATACTATCAGCCAACAGCAGGGGTGGGTTCTACTTACCTTCGCTACTGGCTTGCAACGGGAGTGCGTGCGTGCGAGCGCTCACATGTGTTCATGATGACGTGCAGGTGGGCGGAGCCTCCCACCACCGTTACTACCGGTTCTAAGAATCAGACAGAACTGGTCGGAACCCACTACTGGTCAACAGGATTGAATAGATAATTTGAAGCCTAACGCACATAGAAAAAAACTGATTGAGAAAAACTAGCAATCTGAAAAAGGAACTTGGAAAGCAGCTAAGTAGGGGTGGGGTGGAGTGGAGTGGGTCTAAAAATATATTCTTCATTTCATTTTAAAGTTTGTATTCTCTCTGGATTTATTCCTTTAGACTTCATTGGAGGATTTTGTCCAGCTTTTCAGTAATGTTATCTAATCTGTGATGTAGCTCTAAACACATTCCTCTACAAAGCTCTCCAGCTGGAAACTTTATAGTTCCAAGCTCCATATTGCATTAGGGATGATGAGAACTGTTTTATTCCCCTCTCCTGCCCACATAGTTGCTTATTTAAAAGATAAATAAAAACAACTTAGCTGTTCCAGAGACTTACCTATCAATAACTGAATCAAAATCAAATATTCTAGTAAGTTACAGTATGAAGTATCTAAATCTACATTATACTGTATGCAACTTGCAATGCCATTCGAAATCCAGTATGCAAGAACAGTAACTGACATAAGGCCATTCATAGACTGTTTGGATGACTGGATTGATTAATGGGCTCTTGATTTTAAAAACATTATTCCTGTGTCCAGAACCAACTCTCTAGACAGAAATCATAGGCTTTCCATTTTCTTCTTTTACGGATTCTGCTCAGGGAACAAATGGGGATTTGAACTATCAGTCCCTTGAGGGGAAACGGATTTGTGTTAGAAAGAGTGAGAAATAGGAGTCCTACATTTTTGCCTGCCCACCTCCCAAAAACTCATTTAGAGTGTCCTCTGTTCTAAGGGATAAAGTTTAATTTCATTTAAGCTGGTTACTTCTTGTGGAATGGCTGTCTGATCTGTAGGCACAACTACTATGATTTGCTAGAGATTGCATCCTAATTCTTCAAAGAAAGCTGTTTGCAGTCTGTAAACCCTTGATTTTAGACAGTGAGGCCTATAGCTTGATCTATTGACAGGCTTTACTTATTCTATGATGAAAAGAGAAGTTTTATCCACATACTCGCAGTAGTATTGCAATTTTCAACAAAGGCATTAGTGCTTTAATGTCTAGCATTGTATTACAGAAGAAAGATCAATATGCATAAATGGATATAATTAGAGCTCGAATTGTATACTCACATATTCCACTAATGGCCATTGAATCAATGAAACATCTTCTGTTTAAATATGTATAGCATTGTGCTGCAGCTTTAGCTGTTGGGAGTATTTTTTTAATCTTTAGAATAAATAATATCATTTAAACTAAGTTTCTAAGGGAGATGGAATGCATTAACACAACAATTATATATTACAAGAAGTACTGAATATGCTTGGGAATTCCCTATTCCCTAACCCTTACCTATATTATCTTTATCTGATGGCCTCTTATTGGAATATGATACTTCTGTTTTTAGGAAGGCAATCAGTTTGTAGTGACTTGTATGTTTTTTCTGTTTTATTGTTGCTTTTATGATTTTTATATTGATCTACTATTTTCTATAATGATCTTTCAAAAATTTTGATAATATTTTAATTTCTTAGCCTTTTAAAGTGAAGGTGTGATACTTATTTTAGGATTGTTTAAGTTTAAATATCCATAATGCCTTTAAGAACCAATCATTTTCAACTTTTTTCCAATGCCCTCAGGGAGAATCTCATCTTTTAATGTGTTGCTTCAAATGGTAGTGTAATAGGATTAGATAAAAACACTCAGACTGACCAATGTTCAGAAAATTCAAGCAGATGCAGGCTCTTCAATTCCCAATGCATGGTGTACAGATGCTGAAATTAATTTTGTCCTTTGTTTCATATTATTGTATCTGCTCAGGGTCCACATAAGAGCCCAGTGAATTCCCCCCCCACTCATATTCTCACACATACCTCTTTCTAAATGTATTTGAATAAAACTTTGTAAAATAAGAGCTGAGTACATACATATATTTTATTTTAACAAAGAAAATTATAGAATCAAATTAATTATACAATCAAATATTGAAATGCATGATATCTTGAAAAAATAAAGATAGGGAAGCAATTATGTATTGTGTAATTATGAATGATATATCATACGTTTCGGAGTATAAGACACACTTCCCCCCCCCCTAAAAGAGGGTGGAAATGGTACGTCTTATATAATGAATATAGGCATTTTTGATTTCCTGAAGCCCCATCCCGTGCATCCTGTTTTTGCAAAAAATGGGCGCGCAGAGGCTTTGGGAGGCCTCAGAGTGCTCCTGGGGGCTGGGGAGGACATAAACCTTTTTTCTTGCTAACCTTTTCAAAATCTTGGTGTGTCTTGTACACCGGTACGTCTTATAGTCCTGAAAATACGGACTTTCTGAAATACTGAATTTCTATTTAAGATTATTATTCCTTATACTCTGGGACAATAGAAAACAATTTGCATCTTTCTTCTTGTGTTCAATTTCATATTCTTTGGAGAATGGCATAATATCCCTGTTCCATTGTCTTTTCTCAAAACTAAACATACATGGTTGCCTTAATCTCTCTTTGTAGTATTTGATTTCTAATCCTTTGTTCAGTCTTTTGAAAAGTGGTGAGTTTAGCTGTATCCATTTTTTCTGCAGTATAAATGGTTAAAATTAGACAAATATTACTGCTTATTTAGTTAGTTCAGAAGTCAGAAATTTAAACTTTCTAACTAAGCTGATTAGTGACTTATTCCCAGAACATATTGTATCCACAGTTGCCAATCCCAGCATTTCTGTTTGGAAATGTCCTGTCATCTAGATCCTTTCAGGCAAGGATTGACAGAATAAAATCACCCTATCTCTCAAGGTCTTTTCATATATCATTGTATCTGGCAGTTTGGGGTGAAGTGTCACCAGTAAATGGATGATACTCAGATGTACATTGCCCCTATAGACTGGGCCAAGGATATACCGTGGAAAGCTTGAACAAATATGTGGAGTCTGTCTGGAGGATGCAAAATAGATCAAATGCTTCCAAGACCAAATTGCTTTTTAAGAACTTTAGCTCTATTAAGAAGAGTCTCTGAAGGAGTTGGTTCATGATCAGGAGTCCTTAATTCACAGCTGCTGGTTATGCTGTTGGTAGAGTGGCTAAGATGTAATCTTCGTTCAATTTTGAATAGTGCACTACTGTTGTAGGAGAACTGCATAGAAGTATCTGATGTTTTCATCACTACTTGGTTGGATTACACTATTGTATGTAAACTGAGCTTTGGCCCAAAATCTAGAAGCTGGATTGTTAACGGAACAATCCTGTCATATTAAAATAATGCTGTTACTGAGGTAATATTGCAAGGGAATACTGGTAGTTTTTTAGGTCTAATTCAAAATGCTGGTGAGGACGTGCAAAACTATTTACAGTGGTATATTGGATTACGTCAGGCACTGCCTTGCCAAGACTGAATCTGACTATCAATAAAAATATCACAAAAAAGACCTCTTCAGAATCCCCATTTAGTATGAGGTGAATGGAACACAGATCAATATAGGTTTTCACTATTGTGGCTCTGTAGCTTCTTCCCTCTTGATGGATAAGCAATTCCTTCTTTTCTAACGTTTTGTAAAACTATTAAAACAACACTATTCCATCATGCTCTTTGGATGACCATCTAGTGGTTTTCTCTTAATTCTACACATTTCACTTTGTATTTATGCAGTACTAGCTGGATACCCATGCTCTGCTACGCAACTATGTGATCGGGTTTGATAAATCAACACTTACAGCTTGAAAACTAATGAGTAGTTACGATCGGCCTCTCGTCTCCCCTTCTCTCCCTCAGGCTTGCCCCACCAGAAGCTTCTCCTCTCCTATTCCTTTTCTCTCCCTCAAGCTGGCCCCATTGATCCTCTCCTATCCCCTTCTCTACCTCAGGCTTGTCCACAGAGGCCTCTCCTATCTTAACCCCTTCTCTCCCATTCAGGTGGGGAGTAGAATGTCTAAACTCCCAGCCCGCAGGCCAGATGAGTCACACACTGGCCACGCCCATGCGGCAGTTGGAACAGAGTTCTTTTCAGGTGGGGAGGGGGAGTATATATATAGATATAGATATATAGATATAGATTTTTAGGCTATTGTATCTATCCCTATCGCTGGATTGGGACAGGGTACAAAAATGTGAAATTGATTAATAAGTACATTCTAGAAAGTCTTCACACACCCCTCCCCTGAAGTCTTCCTTTCTTGTTCAGTGTTGGGTGATATTTAAAATATGTATAAATTAGCTGAAATTACTTCTGATTATATCTGAGGATTCTCTTCAAATTCAATAGTATCTTTATTGAACCTGGTCTCTGCTGCATGGTGTCATTGCATGTGTTACACATTCACATTTGCATAAGGAAGATTTTTTTTCTTTCCCTTTTCTTTGTACTTAAATATTGTTTTGTAAATTAATAGGTTATTAGCATAGCTGTATTGAATGGAGTACTATAACTTTTTTAAAAAATAGTTAAGATCTTGAATCTATTCTGGCAAATTACTCTGGCTCAAATTAAAGGAGAGATTGGCAGAGAATTGGGGCTTTCAATATGACAGCTGGGCTTTCTTTGGCAGTTAAAAGGCCATTCTGCTATTATAATATATATAATTTGATTATGATGCACCTTATTTTTTTCGTGGGAATAGTTTTGCAAAAATGATATATTATCCTTTTTGACTGTTCACATTTACACTTGTAACTTGTTGACAGACTACTACTCAATGGCTCTGTTGCATGATAAATACATATTTAACTGATCCGGTGCAATTTTTTCCAAAGAGTTGCTAATGTTTCTCTTTTTATCATCTTTAGCACTTACTTCAAAAGAGTATAATATGTGGTAACTGACACCCCCAAGATGTAATTTATTGTATTTCTTTGGGTAGGTTCCTATCCCAATTTTTCGGAAGACTGAGAGGAATAAGGAGCTGAGTTTATTTTTATAACTTGACTCTTCCCTCGTCTGTTAAGCTCCCTTTTTTTGTACATTAGTTGGAATTCTTTTTATAGTTCGATTCTGTCCTTGAATCTTTCTAAAATGGGAAAGGTAAAAGGAATGATTAATTAGCAGGCTGATAATTTCTGTGAATAAAGTAGAAAGTAAGATTAGTCTTTAGTTTCCTTATCAATATAATATAAAAGATGTGAAAAAGCATATACTTATGTTTGATAGTTTTTATATTTTTGATTAGGTTAAAATACTGTGACTAGACCAGAAGCCTGACTGAGTTACTCTAGTAGGCTTTCACTGACAGTGACTTTAAAGCAACCACATGTGGTTGCTTTAAATTGAGAGTTCTGAATGCAGGGAAGTAAGCTGGTGACAGTTAATGGCTGGCTGAAGAATGTAGTAGATCTGAGGATGTCGGATCTTTCCAATCAGAAAACCCTGGTGGGAGAAGACACAAATATCAGAACTGATGGTTCAGGAAAGGAGGAAGTCATGCTCTGACGTTGACAGTTCAGACAAACAACAGAGTGATTTAGGCTTCAAGCAGCCAGTCCTATCACAAGTGATTTCAGCAAATAGACCTTGAAACATATTCATCTAAGAATTCAGGGACCTTGGGTAAAAGTAGAAACAAAATGAGGTAAAATGTTTTTTTGCAGGTTTAAAGATTGTTTTGAGCAGAGGTGTCAAAACTGGCGGCCTACAGGCCGGATGCGTCACATGCAGGCCACGCCCACTCCAGCTCCACAAATGGGAAAAATGTCATGAAATGTCACATGATGGCAATGTGACACGGCGACTTTGACATCCGTGGCTTAGAGCAAATACAAGTGCATATAGATTAGGAATATCACATTAAATTAGTAGCTAGGGACATTTTAGATAGAGAAGTATATATTAAATATTGCATGCTACAGTGGTTCTAAATCCTTTACTTTTATAATCACAGCTTGTGCTGCTGCTAACATTTGGATGCAAAGTATCTACATAATTGAACTGGCCTTTTCCTGCTATTCCACATAAAATGCAGAGGAAAAATGGTGTAATTAAAACAAGCTATAATCCCCCTAAAACAGTGCCTACAAACCTGGACCCATCTACTATTATGACATCAAAATATTATTGTTCTGTCTCTTTACTATAAAACTGGATGTGAAAAAAAAAGCAATTTGTGGCAGTTTAAAGAATTATTCAGACTATTTGATTCAATCTGTCTCTTTTTTCCATTTTGGAAAAAAACCTTATAAAAATAATACCTATAATAATTGTCTTATATTTGGTCATCCTACCCACTAGTGTTTCATGGTGGTCACAGTCCTTTGTTACTGTTACATAGCATTGATAATGTTTAAAAATTAATGATGTAAAATTATACACATCAGTATAATATCTCCTTGCTCTGACTGAACTATTTTTCATTTTAAAATCTGAAATTAATGTATCCATCTATATCTACAACTGCACATACATAGTCAATGAACATGTGCTTTTCCTGGATGCAAAGTCTTCTGGCAGGCTGTTCACACATGTGCATGGAGTTTCTGGTAAACAGAAAACAGAATAACAGAGTTGGAAGGGACCTTGGAGGTCTTCTAGTCCAACCCCCTTCTTAGGCAGGAAACCCTACACCACTTCAGACAAATGGTTATCCAA
>JANHFK010006632.1:178925-190310 GCA_036250565.1 Sibynophis collaris
AATAAGATCTTGTGGAGACAAGGTACTATAGGGTACCTTAAATAAAAAATTTAAAGTTCCAAGGACTGTAAGGAAGAGCGAAAAGTCCTCTAATATGCACAGAGGTTCACTCATACGTGTTAGATTTGACCTAAATATAAAGATGACCACACCAGATTCTTGTGTATAGCCTTGAATACATCTTTTGTGCTGCCACCTTGTGAATGATCCTGATTCTTTGCTCCTGACATTAATCTGGTCAACTAAAGTTCCACTCTAAATTGGTGCTAGAATGGAATTCAAGGGGGGTTGGACTTAAGAGCGCTTGTGGGAACGCAGTGACTCTAAGCGGATGATATGCTTAATTCTGCCCCAGCTCTATCTGCTCTTCTACAAGTTCCTTGGAATGATTATTCCCAAGGTTTAAAATACTTGAGCAAATAGCAAGAACTCTACTTTTTACAAATTTTCATACTGCCCATAGGAGATATGAAATGTCTCCCAGTGTATTGAATAACCTGGTAAATTACTAGCATTGTATAATAAAAATATTTTTATACAATGTACAGCATAATTATCAATAAGACATAGTATGTCATCTGCATTAAGAACAGCTTGCATTCAGTCCACCTGTTGTTATACTGAGCATATCTTCGCTTTGTTTAATAAGGCAAACAGGTGGTTCCAAAATCAAATTAAAAACAAAAGGACATCTATGACAAGCTCATAAGACATCTTGATAGATAAAAAGGGAGTTCTATTTGTAGTAACGCTTCCATATTAAAGGCAATTTAACAATAAAACCAGAACGGCTGATTTCAATTTTTCTGACTGTAGATCCTGAACAATAATGAGTAACTTAATTGTAAAAATTGTAATTCAGGATGTTATGATAACAAACTGGCTGTCTGCTATAAGCAATATAATTTTAGAATATGGTATTAGAAATGAAAGCTAGATCTTGACCTAATTTTCTGTTGAGGTCATCCCAAGAGGTCATGTATTTGGAGTAAGGCAGTATTTGTTCTTTCTCCATGCTTTTTTCTTGCAAAAGCAGTAGATTAATTTAATTATCTTCAGGTATGCCCTTATTTTATCTTCATGCTGGAAGTACGTTGGTCAACATGTAGTT
The DNA here is from genome assembly GCA_036250565.1 of Sibynophis collaris. NCBI lineage: Eukaryota > Metazoa > Chordata > Lepidosauria > Squamata > Sibynophiidae > Sibynophis > Sibynophis collaris. Next base: position 180,037 of record JANHFK010006632.1, read on the forward strand.
CTTCTAACATGCCACACCGCCTGATCTAGAATTGGAAAGATCTAGCAGGTAGTGGTACCTATCCAAAAATAGAGTTTTTTCTTTGAAATTGGAAAATGAAATCCAATCTATCCAAGATGTCAAGCTAGAAGCCTCAAGATTTCAACTCAAATTAATAAACCGTTTCTATTTCAAGAAATGTTTTCTTACATGAGTCATTTGTCATCGCCCATCTACTATCAGTATCCCAGTCAGATTTATTAATGTTCAGATGGCATTTTAAGATGAGAAAAGTCCAGGAGAGGCTATTTTCTTATTAAAAGATTATAACAGACAGTACATTTATCAAACTGCAAAATGGAAGCTTAGAAATTAATAACATTATAAATAGAATAAACACAAATTTTAAAAGAAAAGCAGTGTTTGATTTATTGTTAAATTTTTGCAAGGCAGTGTCTTCCCTGACTCATTCCACAAATTATATATTGTTAGCGCTACTGAGATCAAGAGGGGGCTTTTGTTTATCCCTGCAGTAGAAACATTCTGAGAAATGATGATGGAAGCTGTCAGAAGAATTGGAAAGAACAAAAACATATTAAAAACCGCAGATACAGTATCTCCCCCCCTCTTTTCCTTTCTTTTGTCTCATAAACTATGTAGAGTTGAAAGGTTGCTGTGAGGCACAGAACATGAAACTGAAGCAACAGTAATGAAATCTGAATAATCTTTATGAATTTTCAATTCTTTGATTTGATTGTTACAAAAAACTGTCTAGAATTTAATTTGAAAGGAAGCTTATTGTAATAAACTTTGTTTTGTCCTAACTATCTTGTTGTAAACATAAACAATAGGATTGGGCAGGTGTTTTAGATTCAAGAGATGATTTAGAGAATACATAGGTTTGCATGGAGCAACTTTCATCAATTTCTTAAACCAAACACAGTTTTTCCCAGGGTCACATTACAGTTGTGAGATTCCAGGAACAGAAGCAGCTGCTTTAAGCTTACAACTTCCAAGTACCCTTTTTGCTTTACAACTGAAGTGTGGCACTGCCCTAAAATAAACAATAAATTATTCTGATTGACGTATAACAAATGCTAATAAAAATTATTGTTTCAGTTCAATTCATTGCAATTTCCTCCCCCTCCTCCCTGTTTTGTACTTAGGAACTGAATATAAAAAACTGCAGTGGTTCTGGATATAAAGGGGACAGGATTCTGCTTCATGCAAGTACCTTTTGCCATAACTTGGCAGTTGTAGATATAAGTTGGACAGGAGCTACTGATTTTGGACTCAATGCCCTAGTCAAAGGTTCTAGAAGGTATCTCAAAAAAAATTTCCTCACTGAAAACGCCTTTGCCACCAAATACTTTTACCACCCTTTTGTGCAATCAATTGCAAAACAATGGGAAAGGCCAATTAGATTATCATATCTAAGATTACATAGGATTTTCTTGCAGTTTGGAATGCCCTGCCCTGCTTTTTACCAGAATATTTCTGTTTCACTCATCATGTTGTTCTAAGACGTTAGACATGTTCTTCTTTTCCTCTCTTATTATTTCTATTAATTGGGGTGTTTTCCCTGATGCTCACTCATGCCATAGTCACCTCATAGCTTGACTACTGCAACACTCTCTGCATCAGATCTTCCCTTGAAGACACCAGGAAGCTTAAGGTGGTCTAGAATGCAGCGGGGCAGGAAGGGTTGGGCATATGGGATATGCCCATATAACATCTCTATTTTGTGAGTTGTACAAACCAGTTTGTTTCCAGGTGCTGGTTATTACCTATAAAAGCTGATATGCCATAGGGCGTGGTTACTTGAGGGGCTACTTGTCTTCCACATTATCTGCCTGGCCGATTCAATCTGGCAGGATTGGTACATTCCAGTGCCTGCCCTTTGGGATGAGATCACTCCCGAATTCTGGACAGCCCCACTTAGCTGGTGTTTTGAAGGGGCTTAAAAACCTGGCTCTGCCCAGATCTTTTGCCAGGATGAGTGAAGTCCCCTTTGGCAATTATTGTAATTTCTTCCTGTTTCTGTCAGGGAGGTTTTTTGGTCATCCTTGCCATCTTTACTCTTCAATTTGGTCTGCCATTTTAAAATGATTTTTATTTGTATTTATTTATAACCATGAATGCAATAAATAAATAACAATAAAAATATCTGTTAGTGCAAACTTCCTTCCTCCCACCCCTTCAATATACAATGTTGGAAGTCTCTCTGTATTGGCATCCATCAACTGAAATGAGGGGAAAGTTAGGATTTAAATTGGAAGATGTTTAGTCTGTAATGTTAATAGGTTTGGCAGAAATTACAAGCATCCATATTGGTTTTCCTAAATGTAGTTAATCCAGTAAAAGATAATAGTTTATTTTTCATTAAAGCACAATAACAAACTATGGAATTTAAGCTGTGCTACTTTTAATATCTACTTCAGAGGAAGCTTATTGCTTAAGGTGGGGCTGACTTTTAACTAGATATACCCGCAGGGTTAATTTTATAGAAACAAAACTTTGGTTCAACTTGACTGAATTAATATATTGCGCTTTAAGGCAAGATTTTTTAAAATCCTGCTTTTTGAAAAGTTATTTGGTTTGATTCACAAATGGTATGAAATTGTAATGTATGATTCCCTAAATATGCTAAAGTGAAAACAAGTCACATTATAATTTAGCATGATGAATATCTGCAATATTCTAAGGTCAGTATTCATATTGTTTCATTTACTATGAAAAATAAATGAGATCAGTACAGGTGCCTATATTTAAGACCACATCTTATAGTTTCCTAATCAGAACATGCTCATTGTAAGAAAATCTGATATTTATACAAGAAAATACTTGTATAAAAGTAACTAAAGAGAGTGAAGAGGACTGAAAGGGAAAGAATTCTTATATATAGATAGATGTATGAAATTTGCTCCTCAGATTTTCCTACACATAAGAAAATCAACATCTGCAATATAAGAAGCAGACTCAAATCAACTAAATTGCACAATACTTTATTATATTAAAAATGCAAGTAATTGCTACTTTTCCTTTAGTTTACAGTGTTTTTCTGCTAATGGATGCCAGATTACCAATGAGTCAGTAATGGCCTTAATTGGAAAGCATGGAAAAAGGTAAGGTATATGCCAACTAAAATTGTGAATCAAAATTCAGTACAAGGTGGTTGCATCATCATTGCTTTAATTTAGAAGGGTACATAAGACATTTCTTAATTTCTGTAAAATTGGACTTAAATTTTTGCTGCCAAAACCACAATAACTATAAAAATAACCTTTTCCAATTTGTGGCCGTGGTTAACTATGCTTGGCAATTGTTCTGTAGGACAAAAGTCAAATCCATGAATTTAAATCCAGAACACATAAACCTTTCTAACTGAGTCCAGACCTTTGCAGGATGCTAAAGGAAACCATTGTTGACTAAAGACTGGTTAGCTTTCATTTTAATACATCCAAGCAAAGAACAGCCCACTATCTCACTGTAATGTTAAGCTCACTTAACAAACTTCTCTGATCATTAGGAAGGGATCTCCATCTCAATTCAGTGGAATTTACCATCCTTTAACTTAAATCCTATCATGGCTAGTATCAAGAATACCTGATACTGTGCTTTTGTGCCTTTTCCAGCTTTTAATAATTAAATCGTCAACAAGGTAAATTAGAAATTTTGTGGACCATATTTGATAAAATATATTCCCCAGCATAAGTTAGGGCAGTGATGGCTAACCTTTTTGTTGTCGCGTGCCGAATAATGCAATGTGCGCATGAATCCCCCCTGTGTCCTGCCCCCATGCATGTGCATGCTCCCCGCCGTGCTCCCCACCCTGTGCATGCGTGTATGACCTCTGCTCCACTGCACCCCTGTGCATGCGTGCATGACCCCCCACTCTTCCACCACTCTGCATGTGCGCGTGATCCCGTGCTCCCCCTGTCCATGTGCAAACCCTCCCCGTGCATGTGCACATGATCCCATACATGCACACATGACCCCTACCCCTTGCACTTGCACACGTGTCTCCCGCATGTGCCCCGCTCCCACGTATGCATGGCAGAGACCCGAAAATTAGCTGGCTGGCTGGAGGCATGTGTGCATGCACGGTGGAACTGAGCTGAGCTGGGGTGATGGCTTGTGTGCCATTAGCGAGGGCGCCATAGATTCCCCATCACGGAGTTAGGTTAATTAAAAATTTCCCATAACAATTACTCTATGTTTCTTTGAAAATTCTACAATTTATTTTTATATAACACACATCTTCTCTTTGTGCTCGTGTTGTGATACTGGTCATCAGCAACAGTATTACTTTTCTTCGTTCCTCCATATATTTCAATCCAGTATAGTATGGTATCACTAAATTCACTCCTTGGGTTTCTGATGAGATATGGATTTTTTTAACCTACAACTGTCTTTTAATATTTCTATTAATTCCTTTTGAATAAATTGTGTTCTTCAGTTCTATTCTAGTTGTAGAAGTCATACAACCCAAGTTTCCATTATTCCTACTATGCTTTCTTTTACTACGTTCATCTTATTTTATTTCCCATAATCTGAACATTAGTGCTTAGACTCAGGTCACAAATTTTATAAAACAACTTTCTGATTTTTTTACTAATTAGTTTCAAAGACCCTGCTATTGCAACAGAAAAAAATAGCTTACTATGCTTAAACTACTTTTACTAATCTTTGTGGATAGCAGTGCATAGAGTTTCAATATTCCATTATCTAGATAATTCAGACTGTGATCCCACAAACCTTTCTCTCTTGGACACCATCATTCACATGTCTTTTTTGAAGTGTTTTCTGTGGATTTCTTTTAAATAAATGAGAATATAAATGAATAAAGGAAAAGACTAGATTACCCTTACTTATCTGTTAAATTATGATATGATTATAGCTATACATATGTCACCGTATGTACAGCTTGGGAGAAACAACAATTATTTGTGAACTTGCTAAATTTCGGAAGTTCTTTCAGATTCCTGATTCTTACTCCTGGTACTTAACATACAGTACTTTATAAGCTCAGTGATCCCGTTAACATATAGTATGCTTGTTTCAGTTCTTTATAACAACAGATCATTTAAAACTTTTTTCTATGATAGAAGAATGTTTTTATGGTAGAATAGTACTTGTAACTCAGGGTTGAACTGTGAGGTCCCTGGTGCTCTCTAAAGCTCGATTGTTTTCTTGAAGATGTTTCCTTATCCAACCAGGTAACACCATCAGTTTTTTTCCTTATTTTGTTGAGAAATGCGACTGCATCCTCTCTGTCTTTCAAAGGTCTATATATCCTGTCTTTTGTTCTACAGTGTCTCTTCTCTTGAAGGCTCAGACGTAGAATCTTCTCAGAAAGCTTTATCTGCGCTCCAACAATACATAATGTCCTCTGCCTTTTGTTTCTGATTCTCTCCTCCTTTTTTAATTGTCTTCTTTGTAGATAGTTGCGTCCATTGTCAGTAACTTTGGTAAGCCGTTCTTTCATTTAATCATAAACATCTTCACTGTTGTCATCAGCTAATGTACAATCAATGGTTGCTCGGGTCATCTCACTTTTTAGCTGGATACCACTAACATTTGCATTCTGCAAATACATGCTAGTTTGTTTCCAGGAAGAAACATAAACATGCCACAAGCACTCCAAATGATGATGGCAAATATTGGAAATCTTATTTTAAGTTAATCATGTTGCCATCATTCAAGCACTCTGTAGCAATTTGAACTTGTATGTTAATTGATTGTTTGGCTTGTCTTAATGACAAAAAAAGCTTCAGTACTACATTATTTCTGTGTAATGTATTATACTGTTTAATATAAGAAAAGGTTGTAGCTTGCAGTACTTTAAATAAGTTCTGGTCTCAGAAGAGAAAACAAAACCTTATAAATGCCTTATTTATTATTTTGCATTTTTATCACAGAATGCCTTAAGAATTTAGGTCTTGTAATAAGTACAACAGATATACAGAATTCACTAAAAAAAAGAAGAAGCCATCATTCCTTCTTTTGATTTCTTGTCTTAACATAGTACTATACGCATATTTATTTATTTTTAATTTGATTTATAGGCCGCCCTTCTCCGAAGACTCAGGGCGGCTTACAATGTGCTAAGCAATAGCCTTCATCCTTTTGTATATTTATACAAAGTCAGCTTATTCACTTCAAGATGAAAATCATGGTTTATTTTTTGCAACAATTCACAAGTTGATGTGATAACTTGTTGATATGTAGATTCTGGTTTATTATTTTTGAAAACAAAATCATACCTCATTCTTGATTTAGACTTTATGAAGCTGAAGGAAAACTTGACTGTATGTTATTTCATTATTTATTTTCATGTGTATTCACCTACATAAGATTTATCTTTGCCTGAGATAGACAGTTAACTTCTTTCGCTCTGTACAACTTATCTTTATCTACACACAAAGAAACAAAACATTTAATTACAGTTAGTCTTTATGGTTAATTTGAACTATATAATATATGTTATCTACTTGAATAAAAATATTTATATAAAACCAAATACAATGCAAACATTACCAATTGTTTATATTTCCATTTGGTTACCTAACAGATGGTAACCAGAGTCTCCCAATGTGACTTTCTTTTCCTCCAAACTGTACACAATCTTTTTTCTTTTCCGGTTATGATCACCTGCCCTTTTGAATTTTTTTTACTCTTCTCTAGTGGACAACTCTTCTTACTGTTCAGAGTCCACTTTTGAGTAGAATAAATGTCTCTTGAAAGGTCTAAAAAACAGTGAAATGGAGAAGCAGGAATAACTAGCATCTGGGCTGAAAACATAGAGGAGGAGAATTTTTTAATAATGATAGGAAAGTGTCTGTATCTTTTTTCCTACTGTAGGTACTTCTTAGACCTTACTGTGCAACCTTGTAAGATAGATCAATATATGATCTGGCAGGAAAATGAACTGAGGCTGAGAGACAGTTACTAGTCTAAGGCTATTTAATGAGTTTGAGTTGAATAACAATTCCCAAATTTCTAAGGCTAATTTGTCACTTGTGGTTTATTTTGGCACAAGAATATCCTGGCAAGCCACTTTTTTCTTCCTTGATCGAATGACGTTGGCTTTATCTTGTGCCAAGCCCAAGATTTCAACAATGATATGCTGATGCTTGAAGGCCCTAAAAAGTATTTATTTTCTAAGTTAAATGTATCACCTAACCAAAGACTGCAAATTTGTTCTTTTTTTCTGTCTCATTTTCTCTATTGGATATGGCCAATTCAACTTTTATCACTCACTGGAGAAATTCCACAGCGATGCCTATTTTGAAAGGGAGGGCATTTTTATGAATTGTTTATAGTTAACAGGACTCCTGCAATTTACTAGGATTCTTACATCTTGTAAGAATTCATACATTACAGGTTCTTATTTTCTTTTCATGTAGGTAATTGCAAATTGCCAAATAAATAATCCCATATGTGCTATATCTAATCATATAAAAAGCATGTGCTTTCTGAAATCAGCTACAATACAAAAATATAGTTAATCCTACCTGCTTAATTTATCAATTAATTTATCAATAACATGTTCAGACCTAGACCAAGATATTATAATATCAGAAATGTCATATTTTGTTTTCATATGCTTCTCATGTTAAAATTGGGGAGTGATGCGCCCCAATTAAGCACTTATCTTAAAAAAAAAGACTGTTGGATGACTAATATTGAAGGACATTACTAACTTCTTTATGTTTTTTTCTAGCCTTAAGAAACTGGAAATGTTTGGCTGTCAAGCCATTATGGACAAATGCTTGAAATCAATTTTTACTAAATGTCCAGGTCTAGAGGTTCTGAATATTGGCAGAGTTCATAGAATCTCTCAGGACTGTTTAGTGCAAATGTTAAATTCATTGCAAAAGCTTACTAGCCTCAATGTCACAGGCCTTGAAATGGTAAGAGCTGTTTATTTATTTCACCCATTTCCCTCCGTTAATTATTTCTTTTTTGCTTGTGTTCAATTTATCATATTATATATGTCAAAGGTTGACAACTTAAAAATGTAAGCCACTGAAGGCTTTATAGGCTTCCCAGCCTGGTATCCTCTCTTCTGATGCTAAGACACAGACTGGATGCAGAGGAGGCCAACCTGCCATTATATTTATTCATTTGTTAAATTTATATGCCTCCCATCTTATTGTCAAGTGATTTTGGATGGCTTACAACATCATAAAAGCAAAATACAAAACATTAAATATTAAAATTAACATAAATTCGATGAGTTAGAAACTGAAATGCAATGGGATAGGGGGTGGGAACTTCTTTGTAATCTACTAATGAGTTCCAATATGGAATGCTCTCATCAGGAGCCCTGAACAATCAGCAGAGCCCGTTTGAGGCTCTTTCAAAAGGAGAAGAGGGTGGGAGTAGATTTCACTTTCAGGAGCATGATGTTCTAGAATCTAGACTAGAGGATGGGAGCTACAGCAGAAAAAGTCCTTATTCTGGATCCCGCCAGCCAGAATTCTTTAACAGAAGGGTCCACAGCATACCTCTTCTGCTGGAACGAGTGGGGTGGGTCAATCCCATTGAGGTGAAATGGTTCTGCAGGTATCCTGGACCCATGCCAAAAAGAGGTTAAAAGATGATAATCAACACCTTGAATTGGACTTGGAAGCAAACCAGCAATCGGTACAGTTTGTGCAACAGCAGTGTTAAATGTACCACTCTAGGGGGCTCCTAGAACTATCCGTGGGGTTGCTTTTTATGTCAGCTATAGCTTCCAAATACTCGTCCAGGATAGTAGCCCCATGCAGAATGCACTGCGGTAATCCAGGATGTGAGTGATTGAGCAGCGGCTTTGGAGCAAGGTGTTCTTTTAGGTATCCAGAAACCAAATCATGCCAGGCTTTATCTGGATTTGTAGCTGAAAGCCAATGCAAATGTCACATAAATTAACTGCAGAATGTTTATAATGAATTATGATATCTGTGCAAAGGCCCTCCTTGCCAAGGCTGTCACTTGCACTTCAAGCAAGAGCCAAGAGTCAGGATGTTACACACACATTCTGTCTGAGGTAGTACAATAATATCCAGAACAATATTGATCAATATTACTGGCAATGGGACTTCTTGTATTATTAGGCACTGAGAATTGCTAGGGTGAGTCCTGAGCCTTTTCCTCCCTATCTGAATTCTAACAGAATCCAGTCTCTAGAACCATATCACCAGTTCAGTCTAGAGTTTGAGTTTGAGTTTATTTATTTATATTTATATACCGCCCTTCTCTCGAGAGTCTCAGGGCGGTTGAGATATACAGCTGTATGTCATCCATCTATTGATAGGGATAATCTTGCCCAGATGTTAAATAGAAGTGGAGATACAATTAAGCCCTAAGGAAAATCTTAGAAAGCAAGGGTTTCAGGCTTGTGCCTATTAACTCTGAATGGAACTGACTCCAAGAAAAGAAGAAAATCAGTGTAATATAGGCTCCCTACTCTTAACTCTTAACTCTTAAATCAGTCACTCCTTAGATGTTCTTATTCCCTCTGCTTTCCTAAAGTAGTACCGTGGATTTATATATAAACCTATTAAAAGAGTTATGGGGAAAATGTATGCCAATACACATTGAACATTTATCTATAAATAATATACCAGAGCTGGTTTCCTTATGGTACTGGAAATAAGGAATTTGACTTGCAGTGAATAGCTCTGTTCTATTATTAAAAGACAATCCTCCACATTAGCTTATTTCCTGCTTTTGTCTTGTCTTGGGCTGCAGGTGAGGGATTCTCTAGTACATTGTATTTTGAAGAAGTGTCCTAAACTGGATTGTTTGGTTCTTAATTCGTGTGCTCACATAACTGACATCAGTCTAATTGAAATTAGCACTTATTTGCCAGGGATCAGGTAAGATAATATATTGCAAATGCACTTGTCCTTGAATTTATATATTTTGGTATCATTTACTTTCAGTGATGTTACATCCTTAATTATACTGACATTTTGTTTTACCTTTTTGCTATTTGTGACCTCAAATGCATTAAATAAGTCCTTGAAGCTGTCCTGGATAGCACTAGTTCTGTGGCAACAATTTAACATTTTGTTGTGCTATTAAATGTATATGGTTTTAAAAAGTAAACTTTAAAAGTGTATTAGATTCTTAACATTCTGGTATTTTAATAATACATTTAAAATAAAGAACTGAAACCTAGTTATAATTGAAGCTGAAAGTCATAGAGTTGTGGTTACCCTCAATAGTAGTAACTGTGAGAGGGATCTTGGAGTCCTGGTGGACAAACATTTAAATATGAGCCAGCAATGTGCAGCAGCTGC
>JANHFK010006632.1:216859-228087 GCA_036250565.1 Sibynophis collaris
GATGATGGGGGGGCAATGTTAATGAAACTCAGATCCTATGAGAAAAAATGAAGAAAGACAGGAAGTGGTATTGTTTTATATGAAAGATTGCTGATAAATAAGCATAATATTAAGAAATTTTTGACTGTGTAGATGCCTGTTATTGTATACCCTTATGACTATATCTCAGAGTGTTTCATCTTTGTAACTCAGTTTCTCTCTTTTTGCAAAAATATTTTATGTAAAGATTTTCCACTACCCTTTCCTGGAAAAACCAATAAAACTTGTTTTATATATATATAAAAAAAGAAATATAATAAATATTCTGGATTTCTGTCAAAACAATGCTATGCTTTTAAAAATGGAAATAAGCTCCGTGTATTTAATGGGACATAAATGTACATACTTTGATAGGTTGATTCTGTTTCTATTTTTTCTATTTAGAAAATACCCCCACTGAATTACTTAAGAATTGTATCTTGAGAAAAAGTTTTGGTTATTAAATCTAATATTGTTTATTTATTTTATAATGTTGTATTTTTTCTATTAAAGTAGATAGCATAGAATTATTTTTTTATTTCATAAGACAAATTATTTTTGAGAAAATATTATACCAAGGGGATGCTTCATTTATATCTCCTCCCTCCCCCAATTAGGCACATAACAATTGAATATGTTTCTCCATTAAGGTGGGGCCAGTAGCGAAAAAAATCTTTTGGTACATAAAGAGATGATCTTAAACCAACTTTTTCCAGGTTATCTGAAAATTTTCTAATTCATGTGTGTATTTTTCAGCGTCTAACAAATATTTCCCCTGGAAACACAATGTCCAGAAGCAGTCCCAAATGTGGTCGTGGCCATTCTCCCCAAAATCCACAATATGACAGGTATAATTGATGATGCCTTTTAAATTATACAGTTTGAAAAACTGGATATATATATGTGTTAAGTAATATTCTAAAGGCGGAGTCAAACAGTTTTCTACCTTTCAAATTCGTTTCTTTTTCTAGAGCTTCATGATAAGGTTGGACTCATTCTCAGGTTCAATCTCTGACAACCCAAGATAGGGTTGAAATAATGAATGTAGATTAATAGGGTTGGAAGGGACCGTGGAGGTCTTCCAGTTCAATCACCTGCCCATGGCAGGAGATCCTAGATCATTCAGAACAAAATGGCTGTCCAGTTGCTTCTTGCAAACCTCCAGTGGTGGAGCACCCACAAATTTGGAGGCAAGCCATTCCACTGCTAGTTTTCATTGTTGCTGTGCATGATTAAACAATGGAGTGTCCCTGAGCAAATTCTGACTCTACAGTTCTTCTTTTCAATACAGGGATTGATCTAAGTTCATGACATTTTCATCTCTGGTGGTTTCTTTCTTTATCAAACACCTGATTTAGGATTGGAAAGTTACTTTGGATTAGTCAGAGTCTGTCTCTTCCTTATTCTGTACCATTCATATGGAGCCAATTGGTATCACTAATCTTTCATAAAATGATTACAGTTACTAGAAATCGAAGGATAGAGTAGTATTAGTCTGAAAAATCCAAAAGGAGTCTGGTAGCACCTTTTTATACCAACAGGCAGCGCAGTAGAATGATTAGATTGAGGTAGGATTTAAATTAGGGTGAGAAAAAGAGAGTATTTGAGTGGTGACAACCAGTAATGTGTTGTTGTCGGTCTTTTAGTAGATTCTTCTGGGAATCAATCTGGATCTATAGATTTGTCTGTTGATCTTGTTGTGTGGGTAATTTAGTCTTCGGTATGCATAGTTTAATTCTATCAATCGAGTATGCTCAAGATGGAAACTAGAAGCAAGCAAGATACTCTGGGCAAACTGTAGATTTCCTATAGTGTAGAGGTGTCCAGCCTTGGCTACCTTAATACTTGTGGGCTTCAACGCCCAGAATTTCCCAGCCAGCATGTCCACAAATCTTAAAGTTGCCAAGATTGGACACCCCTAATATGAATAACATAATGTTTATGGTAACTGTAATATACAACATTGGTTGCCTACCCTATGCTGCTCTCTAGTGGAATCGAATTATCATCTAACAAGGGAAATGATTGTTGGGAACAGCTGTATTGGATTTTGTCCCTGAGAGATTTTCATGAATTAAAGTTAATACTTCTCATTCATTAATTATTTTGAATGGGAGCCTAGCATTTTTACTCTCTGGAATAATTTTGTAAATTTAAGACTTGGTATTACGTATATCACCTAAGTTAAGAAGACAGTTTCAAGAAATACAAATTTTCTCTCAGTTTTCAGAACAGAGTTTCTCTAGCATGCTTTTTGGGGGAAAATGCTTTAAGAGATGTGTGTCCTATTCTATGTTAACTACAAAATTTGAAGGACTTTAAACAATTTTTTTCTTAAATTCTGTTTCTTACACTTGAATGCTGAGAAATTGGGATATAAATACTTTAATGAAATAAGCATATAAAAAACAAACTAGGCCTTAAGTGCTTTACTATTGTATTTTATTTTGATGTTTTAGCACTGTACCTCAAGAGATGTTTAACTACAATTAGTCTTTGAAATTATTCAGACTATTCTAGTGTAATGGAACAGGATGACAACACTTGTGTATGTCTTAGTTACAACTTCTATTTTTAACATTAGTATGTAGATCTGCTCTCCCTGACTTAACGTAACAGTATAATTATTCATATCCTCTGTATATTTCCTCATGTGAAATATAATTGGCTGAATGTCTAGAGGATCACAGCACATTTCCTCAAATTTGTTCTATAGCAGGAATCCCTATGAGGTAGGCTCGGTTGAAAGAGTGACTGCCACAAAGGCTACGTTTTTGTGGCTGACGGTGGGTTTGAACCTTACACTTTTCCATTGCCTTTCCAAAAGTTATTTCTCCTTATATCCCAATCAGGCTGTCTCATTCATCCTACGTGGATGAAGAGTATGACTCCCTCGCACTTTGTGATCCAATGCAGAGGATAAACTGTGAAGTTGACAGCTTGCCTGAAAGCTGTTTTGATAGCGGCTTGTCTACATTAAGGGATTCCAACGAATATGATTCAGAAGTGGAATCCAAGCATCAAAGAACATCTGAGAGAACACAGTGTCTGCAGGAAAGCTTCCCGGGTGACGCTTCTGACACAGACGTAAGCTACGGAGCGTGTTAACCATACATTTTAAAATGTTCAGATTGGTGTTTAAAAGCAGGAATCACCTCCTGCTTGTCAGAAAGTGAACTCTTGTAAGATGGAAATACGTGTGTTTAAATATGTAAAGGAATTGCAGGTTTTACGTTTAATGTGTTTAATTGACCGCATGATTTCTGTGGTTACTCTTCACAGAGTTTTGGGGGAAGAGTGCATGCTTGCTTATTTATTCATTGCATCCCATCCTGTAGAATGACATAGAAAAAAAAATCCACCTTAACCTACAGGAAAGAGACTGTCTAGAATTTTAATAGATGGAATGTAATAGTTGAAGAATTTACTCTAGTTCTCAAAGGGGAATCTGTAAATGCTACCCATACAAATGAAATGAAAAAAAATATCTTGTATGACATGTATCAACTGAGAGTCAAATTGGATTATGGCAGTAGATTGATCTCTCTCTCTCCCCTTCCCTCCCTTTCATTAACAATAGTGTTTTCCAAGGCAGGTTAGTTACACATCTTGTTTTCTGCAGGTCCCAGAGATACGAGATGAAGAGGTATACAGTCATGATGATGTAAATACAGTATTGTATTGGAAGCCCGACCAATCAGTCAATCAAAGCAGTTCTAGAGCTTCAGCAAGGAAACACATCCCTGCATTCTCTCCACAGGTATCAAATATAGAGTGTCATATTTACCCTTAAAACCACGGTGGCTGAGATTGAAAGGGCACCGTTCAGAACAACCAAAACATCAGTGTATTCAGTGTATCCTTGACATTTTAAAGCTCGGATTCTTCTTTCCCTTCCTGTGTGCCATTTCATTTTTTCACTATCTTTTTACTGTCAAAAGGTATTTTCCATATGGCATGAAGGAGCAGCTGATGGAAATCTGAAGCTTTTTTTGCAGTGAAGAACTAATCATGTTATTATTTTGTTGACACATTATCCTATGGTGTATTTTATTGAATAAATAACTATAGCTAGGTTTATAGTACAATGCATTCTCTGAACCAAACAAGCTTGGCTTAGCATAAACATCCGGGACTACGAATGCTAATTCAGTTGCAAGCTTCACTGATTTTATTGGCTATCAGATTATTATTTACAAAGTTCAGTGCAATCTTCAGAAAGAGTGTACCAACATTTTGTCTTGTTGTTATGTAACTGAGTTTCCTGAAATTTTATCTTTGAAAGTCATTTATAACTTAAACGTAAAAACTTCACCCAAACAAAATAGTCCTCCAGTGATTTTAAGGCATGTTATGCTAATGCATTATAAGACATAAAACACTTTTTAACATCATTTTTATTGAAAGAAAATTTTACACAGGATGGAAAAAATAGAAAAACGAAAAATGATACAAAATATGTGAGGAACCGCAAAAGACAAACTAGAAAAGGGATCTAAAGAAGTGACTTCTGATCATCTTTGCAGCATTTATAGTCATGTCACCTTTCCCACTTTTATAAATTGCCTATCTTGGTTTCCTTCTTCCCAGAAAAACCTCATTTTTAATCAGTAAATCCAGAAATCATCAGACATAAAGACATAAACTACTTTAAAATCTGTCAGAGGCCCACTAGACCAATCTTCCCTGCCTGCTCTCTGTTGGAGGAAAAAGGAATATACTTCTCAGAGTTCTGACAAACTTGGTCAGACTTCATCCGTGAGTTCAACAGTAAATTATAGATCTCCAGACACTTAATCCTTAGTTCAGCTTCTCAGTTTGACTTGGCAGAAAACTCGCAAACACAGCTTGGCTAGATTAGAGAATTTACTGCAGACGAGAACAAAGCATCACATGTAACAAGTCGATTGCTCATTGCGGTGCAAAGATCTCAGGGAGTTTTATATTTTCTCAAGGCTTTAAATTCTGGCTTCTTGCTCTCACCCTTTTGAATTAAGGGGTATTTTGTATGTTGTTTGGTGACTTTGAGAGTTTGTGATAAGGCTCATCTTCAGTCTGGGAATCCTTAATTCACATTTGCTAACTGTGTCCTTTATGTTCTTTGCCAAAACAAATGTAAAGGGAACCATACCGGGAAGGCTTATTTACTCCACTGTTTTATTACTGATAGCCACCCAGATGACCCTTTTTGTTCCAAAGTTTTTGTTTATTTATGTATTAATACCATAAGAAGTACAGAAATACAAAAGAAAATAGTAGGAAAAATAAGAGAGGGGAAAGGGAAGGGAAAGGGAAAGGGAACAAAAGGGATTTGACTTCTAACTTCCTTTGGTGCCATAGAATAAAATAATAACATCAAACCTAAACTTTTTACTTTTACATAATAGTATAAACTAGCCATTTCTATTAGAAAACCCAAAGTCAATGTTTCATTTTTTTCCACCTTGAGCACAAAGTCCAGAAGCGGCTTCCAAGTAGAAACAAAAGTAGTTGTATTTTTGTCTTTAATCAAAGCAGTCGGTTTAGTCATCTCTGCTAATTCCAACAACTTCTGCAGTCATCAGATGACTTTTCATATAAACAAGATATGAAGACATCAGTTCATTGGCCTTCAGGACTACCAACTATAGAAAGCCAATTTTTTAATGAGTCACTCCTTTTAAAGGCAGTTATGTTTTGTGGTAGCAAATTTCATATTATGCAGAGCGGAAATACATATTTTTAATGTTATTACGAAATCAAGGTTATTGGGTATTTGGGCACTGTATCTTTTATAAATGATTAGGAAGTGTACTTTTGAATTTGTACATCTCTTTCAATAAGACATCCTTTTTTCAGAGTTTCTCTGTTTTAATGATATACTATAATTTATTAAAGCAGCCACATCTTTAAGTGAGCCTTAAAGGAACTGACTCACTTGCCTGGAAAAATGTGATAGCTGCTTTAATATTTATTTTATTTATTTTTATCGAATTTCTAGACCACCCTTCTCCTTCGCAGGACTCAGTAGAGCAGTTGCATTGTCATGGGTTTTAAAAAAACCTTTCCTTAAATAATGTTCAAAATATGTATAGCCCTAGTGAATCTCCTGAAAGAAATTTTTATCACCTGTTAATTTCTGTATGAACGACTGTCATGCTACCACTTTTTAAAAGGCTTTGATTGACAAGGAAGGTCTTGCATCCTTCAGTTATTTCTTTGATAACTTTAGTTAAGTGGGAAGCTGTATAGTTTTCAGTATTCTAAATTGTACTGTACTATTGGATTTATAAAAAGCATATTGACATTGCAATAAATGAAAACACAAATATCATCCATCTCAATCCCAATGATGTCTGATGAAATATTCTTATATGCTAGTCTTCAGTGATGAAGATGATCATTATATCTAGAATTATCACCATAACCAACTAAGTGTGTTTATACACATGCTAGTTGTTGCTCCAGTGTTCCAGGTTTAGCACTGACAGCCTGACATGTGTTTTAAAAATAAGATTGCTGAATCAAAGCTTAGTATTATCTTAATGTTGTCAATATGGTACATGTTTTGCTATATTAGGTTGATTCTATAAACGGCAATTCCAGATACCCAAGCTCAGAGAAGGCCTACAAGATAGTTCTTGCTGGGGATGCAGCTGTTGGAAAATCTAGCTTTCTTATGAGGCTTTGCAAAAATGAATTTCGAGGAAACACCAGTGCAACCCTGGGTATGTTTTTTTTACATTTTCCTTTTCTAGAGCACCCATAACTGCCTGAGCTAATAGATGAGCTTTGAAGACATTTCCCCCCTCAAAATATAGATACCATGTTTTGATTATAATAGCTTGTCTTTCAATCACCTCTACATTTGACTTTTTCCAGGGATCTTAAGACATCATATGTGGTTTTGTCCTGACCTCAAAACTTCTGTTGAAGTTAAAAGGTAAACAGGGACAAGACAGTAAAGTGGCAGAGAGATGGAGATGTAGTGAGGTGCTTTCTCCAGACTAGAATACTGATTTTGACACTATCTTACTTTGATATAAAATCTCAGAATTTCCTTAGAGAACAATTCAACATTGGGACAATCTGCTGGAACAGTGTGGATTTCAATTTGTTGGAGTTTTCAGTGCAGGTTAAATGTTCACTTGTTGGGATTGATTTACTAGATTCCTGCACTGAGCAGCAAATTAGACTAGATGCCTTGTAAAATATAGACCATATTGTCTATAGTGGGCTGTTACAGAGTTATAAATCTGAAGATCAGCAGAAAAGAATCCAAAATAACAGGACAAGCAACTGCCAATGGAAATTCCTTGAATGACAGGTCTGCAACAAGTCCCCTCTACTGGCATGCTTATTGCCAGACCATTTATTCCACCCCCCCCCCCCCAACCTCAAGCTACAATAACTAACAGCCCAGGTTTAGCCTTCTTCAAAAATCTACATGCACATGAAAATGAAATGTTGAGATATTCAGCTCAAAGATCTCCTAAAAGATGCTCCCAAAGGGGTATTCCCATTTGCAGTTGTCTTTTTAGTGCCAACATTGTCAAGGACAGTAACTTTATTGAGTTCCAAACCTGAGAAGCTCATATGCAAATGTCATCTTTTGGAAGCAGAGTCAAAGATTTGATTCTGTGAATATTCTGTGAATATTTCTCATATTTGGAAGGGGACAAATAGCCAGATGGTACAGCACAGTTTGCTACTTTATTATATCTTTTTGTCAACCTAGATGATGGGCTTATCAACCGGAAGGTTGGCAGTTCAAGATCTAAGCACTGTATGATGGGGTGAACTTCCGTTTTTGCCCTAGAGTTCTCAGTAATCTCACTTATTTAACTCTGGTTATATTTTAGGTTTAATTCTATAGATAAATTCCAGATTCTTAACCTTCATTGAATTAAAGGATGGCTATGCAGTGCATTAAAGGATGTTGTTTATTTTAAGGGGTTGACTTTCAAATGAAGAGACTCATTGTCGATGGAGAACCTACGGTGCTACAACTTTGGGATACTGCTGGTCAAGAGAGGTTAGTTAAATTTATCTGATTTTATTTGAAATAAAAGATCTGTATTAGAAAATTGTGTTTGGGTGCTGTCCTGTAAGTTAGTGATATTAGAATCTTCATAACAATGTCAGGAAACCTAGTACATTTTGGAGAATGGCAGGTTAAGGAAAATTGCCTTAGAATGCCATAGAAAATGCCTTAATTTCAGCTTCCACTAGGTCCAGACAATGGTAAGATATTTACTCTGGAACAATTACAGTATACCTGGTATATTTATACCTGATCTTGGATAGTAGTGGCCCATTGGAATCTTAAAGCACTGGCTCTTTAAGTTCAAACTAATGCTAAATTGTCACTATATTACTGGTATCAGCTGTATTTAATGCAGCCTTTATCATCTTAATTTCTTCCCTGCCATTTTTATGGATCAGATGTTTGATTTTAATCTACTGAACTTAACCTGCTCTACAGACAAGGAAAAAAAAGCGGGATAGAAGAACTACAGCAAATTTTAACTTTTTTTAAAAAGGTTCCGAAGTATTGCTAAGTCTTACTTCAGAAGAGCAGATGGAGTGCTTCTACTGTATGATGTTACCTGTGAAAAAAGCTTTCTTAATGTACGAGAATGGGTGGATATGATAGCGGTAAGGATGTTTTGATCTTACAAAACTTTTTAAGGAAACCTGTGTTTGAAATGTTGTTAATGGTTGAGATGATTCAGATTCAGTGTGTTTCAGTACAGGTAGTCCTTGACTTACAACAGTTCATTTAATGACCATTCATAGTTACAACTGCACTGAAAAAAAGTGATTTAGGACTGTTTTTCATAGGTACAACTGTTGCAGCATCCCTATGGTTGCGTGATCAAAATTTGGATTGAACTTGGCAACTGATTCATATTTATGATGGCTGCAGTGTCCCAAGGTCATATGGTCACCTTTTTGCGACCTTCTGACAACCAAAGTCAATGGGGGTGTCACTAACTTAATAACTGGAGGTATTCATTTAAATAACCGTAGCAAGAAAGGTCGTAAAATGGAGCATAATTCACTTAACAAATGTTTCACTTAGCAACATAAATTGTGGGCTCCATTGTGGTTGTAAGTTGTGGTTGTAAGTTGAGAACTACCTATGCTAAATATGAAGTCCCTCCCTATATGTTTTCTGGAAGTCCCTCAAGACCTGGCTATGTCATCAGGCCTGGGGGTTTAGGGACTGGTGAGATCTTGAGGTGGCTAATTTCTTGTGAGTTTTTATGCTTAAAAAAAACCTTTTAATATGATGGTTTTGACATTTATTATTTTATATCTTTTTGCTGTTTGCAGCCTAGAGTCTCCTCTTGTGAAATGGGCAACATATACATTTAACTAATAAATATACATTAATATATATGATACAGTAACCCAACAGTTTTTTAATTTAAGCTAATTGAAAGCAGAGTGAAAATATAATAATAATAATAAAAATGTTTTGATGAATTAGACTGTTAAAATCTGTGTTTGGGATTTAACATCAGAAGCCCTGGGATTAAAGTTTTATTCATTGTAGGATGCCACACATGAAAATATCCCAATCATGATGGTGGGAAACAAATCAGATCTTCGTGAGACAGCTTCTGAAGAAGGACTGAAATGCGTACCTCTCAACTATGGAGAAAAGTTGGCCATGGTAAGAATGACAGATCCAACAGTTTGCAAAAATAAAAAAGATAATATTGAAAATAGAATCACCTATTGAAATGGAAGCTTGAACTGTTAGAAGTTGAATCCTTGACATTCAGGCAATGTATAAGAACTTGATTTTAAAAAATTGCTACTGATATTGTAGTTTAGTGGGTGTTAGCAAACATTTGGAAAGTAACAACTATTTAATGCAATATTTCAATCCTTTGGTTCTTCTAGAAATTTTGGACATCAACTTCTACAATTTTCAGCCTGCATAATAGCTGGAAATGATAAAAGTTGATGTCGAGAACATTTGGAAGGTATCATATTGAACAAAAGCGATTATTTATTTTATTTTCAGTTTTGTCTTTTAATCATTTTTTGAATTGAATTTCCATGAAGATAATTAATATGCTTTCCGATTTTTTTTAAACCTAGGCTTACAGTGCACTATTCTGCGAAACAAGTGCTAAAGACGGCTCTAATATTGTTGAGGCAGTGCTTCATCTTGCTCGGTACGTTCATAGGCCATATATTCACGCCTTTCAAAAAATCATGTTTGTTCAATGCCACTCATTTTTTTTAAATGTACATGTAGTACTCTGTGTAAACTTGAATAGGTGGAATGAATAGCTTGGCATGTATACAGTTGGGTTTTTCTCCTTAGTTTCAAGACCAATTCCAGCTTTTCAGGGGCCATCAAAAGCTGTTCTTGGTGAATTTCACAGCATCAACTATCTTCTCACTGGTACTAAGTATCTTGTTCCATTTGCTCATTCATGAGAAAGGCCTTTGCTCTCTTCCTTCAGTTTTAATTCTGAAGGATCAGATAAGACTACCAGAAGCTGTTCCCTTGCACAATTAACTTTATGAAATAAAAGTGGTTTAGTGGATCACTGCTGTTAGTGAATCCAATTAGGTATGAGGAAAGCTGCACCTCAAGAACATTATTTCCTGGGGCTAAGTATAAGAGTTGTTAGCATTGAGACCAGGCAAGGCATCCACTCCAATGACTACTGGCAAATCTCAATTATTTCAGATTTTGCAGGGTCCATTGAATCTTTTAGGCCAGTAAGTATGCATAGTATACGCAACCCCATGTATTGCCACGTTGTACTTCCCCAAAATATATGTGCATTAAATATATTTGCTCATTGCATATGAAGAACACACTATATGTTTCATATAGATTGCAGTGTAAAATTGCCTTGTTAGTAGAATCTTCATAAACTATAAAATATCAAAATAGTTTTAAAAATTAAGGATAGGATTACACATTCAACATCTACTGGTAGATACATGGTATGGGATGTCCTTATTATTTAAACAAGTTCCTCCTCCATTGTTTGTGTTCCGGTCTGCTGACAGAAAGATCTGAAGTCTTATGATGATGATCCATATAGCAAGCTGTTTCCATTATTGTGGCTTTTATCTGGGACAATTATCTATAGCCAATTAAATGAAAATATATGGAATTGAAGAGCCGAGGTGGCGCAGCGGTCTAAAGCACCCTGCTATTAACACCAGATGCCTGCAATTATTGCAGGCTCGAA
>JANHFK010006636.1:46984-57081 GCA_036250565.1 Sibynophis collaris
GCCGGCATTGTTTTGCCGACGGGACTCTCAGGAGGCCCGCTCTGTGTGCGCGTATTGGTCTTTGGGAGAGATTTGGTGGCAGGAGGCGATCCTGCATGTACATAGGTTCATTAAAAATGTTCATTTTAAGTTTTGGGTGTCCATTCAGATATATATGTAGGAAACACAGGAGATTAATTAAAGTGCATGGGTAGTTTAGTGAGTTATAAAGGCTATAGAAAGAAAGCATCAGTCAAATGAATCTAAAAATACAAATCAATAAGATGGTAGTAATTAAGCAAATTGAAGGTTTTAAAAAACAGGTTTTAAAAACAGTGAAAGTAACAAATAGCTCCAAGGGAACAAATGTTGCAAATGCAGGAAAGATGCCATAGTAGAAAATATGGACACACTTCGTGATCGGCTAGCAAAATAAAATAATGCCAGTGATATCAATACTTATTAAGAAACAGAAGTTTGCTAGAATCATTGGTACTTAGGCAAAGTAGATTAATTTGAGGGTGGAGAACAATTATCTCTTTTTTGTGTGTGTTTATCTTTCAAAACTAAGCCAGGCTCGTAAATAACTACCCGATTTGCTCAGATGAACAAAGTATTTCTGGCAGTAGAACAAGTGTTTTTGCAATCTGGATGACTGGGACAGTTTTTCTTTGTAGCATAAAATATGACAAAAGTTTATAGGTAAAAAAGATGTGTGGCACAAATAACTAAGTCAAGTTATATGTGAAGAAATGAGGTATTACCGTGTTTCCCCCAAAATAAGACATCCCCTGATAATAAGCCCAAACGGGTTTTTGAGCACATGGCAATAAGGCCAAGCGCTTATTTCAGAGTTCAACAAAAATATAAGACAGGCTCTTATTTTCAGGAAAACACGGTACTTGTGTAAACTTATTTGCAAGTTCCCCATTACCTTATTTATTTCCAGAGTTGGCAATGTTTCTGCATCAGTTTTGGCCAGCTTAAGCTTGTTTTCAGGCACATATAGTTCTTTCACCTCATAAGAAGCATCCACTGGTACAATATCCTATGGGGGAAAAAATGGATGAACGAAAGTTATTTAAGCATCTTTAAAGCTAAAAAGCAATTTTCACAATGTCAGTTGGATTTGTGCTATTAGTTTAGTTCTTGAGTGTTCTAAAAAAAAAAGCACAGAAAAGCCGTGCTATTTCTGAAAAATGTAGCACCCCAGAGAATTCGAAGAGATGTTAATAAACGTATTAGGTTCAGATATAGTCTTCAACTTACAACAGTTTGTTTAGTGACCGTTGAAAATTACAAGAGCACTGAAAAAAGAGATTTACGGCCGTTTTTCAAACTTATGACCATTGCAGAATCCCCATGGGATCCCCACGGGATTCAGACATTTGGCAACTGACTCATATTTATGACAGTTGCAGTGTCTCAGGGTCATGTGATCCTCTTTTACAACCTGAGGAAGCCACATTCACTTAATAACCATGTGACTAATTTAATAACTGCACTTTACAACTGTGGCAAGAAAGGCCGTAAAATGGGACAAATGGGACAAACTCATTTCACAAATGTCTCACTTAGCAACTGAAATTTTGGACTCAGTTGTGGTCATAAGTCAAGGACTAAATGTATCTCTTATATTTCTAATATATTGGTAGTGTTCTGACCTAGGCTTCCCCAGCAGCACAAAGCCGAGTCCTCGTCCCGATAAATCCCTTTTATTTAATTTACAGCAAAAATTTACAGTGAATTCCTCTCCAGCAAAGTCTTTCCTCTCCCACAGTCTTTCAAGATAGTTCACAATTACCGACCTTTATCAGGCTTGGAGAGTGGCCAGGCTGATATCTTTCAGACACCACACTGTAACCGACAATACTCGGCAAGAATGCAGGAACAGATCTTCACCCAAATGAACTAATTGTCTCCTCCAAACTCCCCTCCCCTTCGCTCCTCTTTATTCCCAATGGGAGAGGCCATTCACCGTCTACCTGTGGCTTTACTCCTGAGTCGATCCTTCTTCCTTAGCTATTCCCTTCTCCTGGCAGCTCTGCACATGAACACACTGGGAACTGGATCCAGCTGTTCTTCTGCCTCACTGATGTCTGACTGTGAAGGCAGCTGACAACTGTCAGACGGCCCTGGCCCCGTCTCTGCCTCCGATGCAGAGCCTCGTCAGAGCCTTCCACAGACTCCAGGACTGTCCCATGTTCCTCCCCAACCTCCTCGCTGTCCGAATCTGCTGCCAGATCCGCTGGCAGGCCACAACATAAACCTGATTTTTTAAAAATTAGGTATAGTACCAGAAAAATTTGATGAACAAAGTGTAAATTTAAACTGAGCCCAAAATTTATGTTGCTAAATGAGACAGTTGTTACATGACCTTTGCCCCATTTTACAACCTTTCTTGTTGCAGCTGTTAAGTGAATCACCAAAGTTGTTAAATTGGTAATATGGTGAATTTGGCTTCCCCATTGACCTTGCTTGTCAGAAGGTTGCAAAAGGGAATCACATGACCCCAGGGCACTGCAACTGTCATAAATATGAACCAGTTGCCAAGAATCCAAATTTTGATCATGTGACCATGATCAAAAGTGTGAAAAACAGTCATAAGTCACTTTTTTTCCAGTGCCATTGTAACTTCAACCAGTCACTCAAATAGATGGTTGTAAGTCGAAGATTATCTGTATAGTTGTAAGGTCACCCCAGTTGAGTCTGATCTCTAGGTAAGTCTCCATAGTTCATTGTTCTTATTTGGGAGTAACTCTTTGCAAGGGAGTTGAACCTACTTTGCAAGGGAGGTCCAATATCCATTTGGTCCTTCTCATCAGTGAGTATTAAGAAATAATGTATGGCTAGTGCAGACTGAATCTTCTGCAATGTAATATCCTCCACATATATTGGAACTACAATTTCCAGAATTTTTAACAGAGTGGTGACACAAATTTGGAGTTACAGATGCACTTTCCAGAACAGTTTTCTGAATCAACCAGAAAACTTTTTTTAAAAAAAAAGTCTACTGCAAGCATGTTAGTATCTAATGATGGTCACGAATCAAACAATTATGGGATTTGTCTTTTATGAGATGAATAGTTTCCTTTCCCTCAGCAACAAAAATGTCAGTGAAATCACTGAAGTCAGTGGGTTTATTCTTGAGCAAGTGAGCAGGGGTGCAAATTTGTACATTGAAGTCAGCGAGGCTGATTTCAAAGAGGAGATGTGTCAGATTAAGGCCATTAATTCTGAGTTTTTGCAGAAAAATTGGCCAGTGAGTTACAGGAAATTTGGCCAGTGAGTTACAGGTGGGAGAAGCAGCTGTGCTTTGGTTTTGATGTATTTGATGCCACAGAAGAAACACAACTTGCTGTGTCAAGGCAGTTGGAATGGGCTCAAAAACTTTGTTTGGCACTTCCAATAAATGCTCAGAAGTTCATTCTGGCTATCAGAACAGGGTCTTGAAGTCAAGCAATGTGGCTGCTTTGATTTTTACAGGTAGTTTCAAAGGGACACTTTGTACAAGACTTCACTGAAGGGATTCAACTCTTCAAGCTTTATGGAGCCCTATTAAACAGCCACTCCAGATGGTCTTGGCTACTGAATCATAAACACTGTCCTTAATGGGATTTTTCCCCCAGCAAGATAGACACCTGTTGCCTGTCACTCAGATCACCTCCTTATAAAATGAAAAAAAAAGGCAGTAAGGGCTTGAGAGACAATATCTGTGGCTCTTTTAAGATGGATAAGGCAAATTCTAAATAATTTAATGTTTCCTGATTTTTTTTTAAAAAATAATCCATTCCTTACTGAATGGAAGATTAAATTGGATGCTTGAAATACATGGATAGTGAGAGTGTAAAGCATTATGCAGCAATCCAGCCCCAATGTTATGTCATGTTCCTAGCCTTCAACATTATCTCTTAATATTTCCATCACATTAGTTCTTCTAACTCAAGATATGCAAATGTTTTTCAGGTAGAGGGTCATATCTGCCCTTTGATCCTTCATGTACAAGTGGCTTACAAAGTTAGATAAATGATTTGCTAACTTAAAATTGCCCCCAACAACAACACACACACACACACACACACACACACCAAACCAAAATGGAAGGTTGAATGGGTGGTTTACCACCAGGATGATCTGATCTGCCATTGTACATGCACTTATTTTCACTACTTCAGTACCACAGGATGTTAAAACCTGATTATGATTTTTTTTCCTGCTCTATTGAACTTGTGTTTGTGTTGGGTTTCAGCAGGCAAGCAGTTAGTAAGAGCCATGGTGGCTCAATGGTTAGAATGCAGTATTGCAGGCTAATTCTGCCGACTGCCAACAGTTCAATTCTTACCGGCTCAAGGTTGACTTAGACTTTCATCCTTCCGAGGTTGGTAAAATCAGGACCCAGATTGTTGGGGGCAATATGCTAACTCTGTAAACCGTTTAGAGAGGGCTGTAAAGCATTGTGAAGCGGTAGATAAGTGCTATGTGCTACTGTTAGTATTATTCTAGATGAGAAGACAGAAATCTGAGGGACATTTGACTGTAAAGGAAATGGGGAAGCTTATAGAGAGAAACCCATGAAGGAACGGAAAAGGGATAGGTCAATCAAGCTTCACTAAAGTCAACCCAGTAGTGCAGACAATACATAACAAGGAACAACTTTGGATGCTGGCATGCTACAGATAGACTATTCCACAAACATTTTTGTTTATAATAACACAGTCAAGTCTAGGTTGTTATTGGATACCTTTATACTGTACAGGATGGGCTTGAGAGCTGGACTATCAAATGTCAGCGGGGCCAGGATAAAAAAAAATTACCGTAGTTTAAAAGTTATCCCCTTCTGTCACATAACTTTTTTTACAAGTTAGTGGTAACCTTTAGGGGACTTTGAGGCATGCGGCTTCAAGGTGAGGACCTCTGTTTTAATACCTTGCAGTAATTCTTGCATTTTGCAAAGCCCTATTTCACTCTCACTTTGTGGCAGTAGGATAGGTAAGACAGATTGTATCCATAGAGTGGGTGAGCCTGGAATTGCAAGGTGACACACATAGTCTCCCTTTGTTGTGGTTCATTGTCTCTTAACCACCTATCTTCTCTCACTCTAAATTTATGGTTGTGCAATTCTTTAATTGTGGATTCACACCACATACTTGTAGTGGGTTCTCAGTGACCAGGTTATTTGATTACAAATGAACATTTGCATGTTGAGCAAACAGAAACACTTAGAAACCAAACCATGAACTGTGCCTTAAACAAAGAAACTGCCATTATAAAGCAGCCTGAATTGAAACAAACTAATTTTAAAAAGGGAAGAGAAATTACTAAAATTTAGAGAACTGCAGACTAGCCTTTTGAAATACAAACCCTCAAAAGTAATTTGAAAAAGGAAGAAAAATACATATACACATTTTACCCCAATAACATGGCCCTGTTAGAAGCAGAATTATACATCAAGTCTTTAATTACCGCTTCACTATCGCATCTAATAAATATCAGCAGTCCCAATCAAGGTGTTTCAGCGGTGTGTTTGTAGAGGTGTGTTATCCAAAATACTTTTAAAACACTCATGCTTCTTAAAATTTAAGTAGGGTTTTATGCCTTGTCTTTACCCTGGACATATGCATTCTGGGCAACACAAAAAGTCAGAGAGTGATTTCAGTGTATGATGATTTATTATAGTACTTTATGAAAGGCATTCAAGGTTTCGCAGCTTCTGTCTTGTTCCTCTTCACCATTTCCTTGCAATCTTTATTATTCTAATCCACAGTTATGGCATAGCTCAAGGTCACCACAGAATTTACAAGTGAGTGGGGATTTCAACCCATTTCTCTCTAGTGAAAATGCAACATCAGTTATTCATTGTGTTAACGTTTGCAGCTGAAAAAAGTCGAAACAGTGCCTTAGAGATCCAAATTATCATGTACCAAAGGAACTCTCTAATACTTGGCAGCTTATATACCAGCTAGCTCTCTGTATTCATTCTTCTTGGTAGAGGTCCCTTTAGGCTGCCTTTAAATAGTTTGATAGTAGCAGTGAAAAATGAATGTTCTAGCAGTTCTAGGCTGCCTTTTCACATCACCCTGGGCCAGAATGTATTTATATACAATTAGCTGGGTTCATATGATTTTTTGAGGGGAGGGGACAGGGGAGTTTCAAGTTAATTTTACTCCTAGCAATTACCAGGATTAATATCTGGAGTTTAATAAGGAAAACATCATAATTCCCTCCCTCTTAAAATAATAATAAAATAAAATAATAATGAAATAAAATAGTTAACTATAAATAAATAAAATAAAAATAATTTATGGCCAGAGATGTGACATAGCCACACTGCTGCTTTCAGTTTCTTCCAGATATTAAGTATTGTCCTTGAACAGTAAAAATGTGTTGCCAAGTTTCTGATTTAGGAAAAAAAATAATTCTGTGCATTGTTATTGGATAGGGAATACTAGCTTGGAAATTGTATGTATGGAAAAGATTTTGGGACTCTAGTTGATTATAGACTGAAGATGAGTCAGTCGTATGATGAAGTTGTAAAATGACTCATGCAATTTTATATGGTTTACAAAACGTATAAACAGTGTAGAATATAGAAGCCTTGTTCCTCTATTATAAGAATTCTACCATACTGTGCAATTGTCCAAAGAGGGAGCAGATTCTGTTGTGTTGGGGAGGCTGAAGGACCACTGTCACAAATGCTTTAATTTTATCCCTGAGATGTACTATGTATTATTTGTTTTAAAAATAAGAAAATAAAAAACTTGAAAAAAATAACATGATTCCCATTTTCTGTTGAATGTAGGCAGTACACAATACTTTTGCTTATTGTTTAATGACTGGAAGACAGTAAAAAAACCCATACTGGAGTAAATCCTTGCATCATATTCTCATTTCATAGGGTAGACCATTTGGAGATGTCAAAAATATTTTAATGGAGTTGCGCAGAACAGGACAATATATTAAATAGATTTAACTCTATCTTTATTTTGATGCTAGCAGGAACTCATATTTAAACATTTCTATTTGAGTTATCTTTTATATACATATGGATGTATATTACATGCAAGGCATAAAGAAAGAGATATACATGAACACATACAATTCCTTCATTCATTTTATAGTCAATAAATGTATCTCTGTCAATAGTAATGATTTAAATCAGTCAATACACTTTTAAAGATATATCCTATTAAAAATGAATTGCATCAATTTAATGCTTAAATCTTTTCTATATTTTAATATCCAGAAACCTTAGCTTCCTTCCTT
Organism: Sibynophis collaris; assembly: GCA_036250565.1. Taxonomy (NCBI): domain Eukaryota; kingdom Metazoa; phylum Chordata; class Lepidosauria; order Squamata; family Sibynophiidae; genus Sibynophis; species Sibynophis collaris. The sequence goes on from JANHFK010006636.1 coordinate 54,227, forward strand.
CTATCACAAGTTACATTTGCAAACAAAATGTAACTCCTCCAAATATCTATATAATCATTTCAAAATAGTCCAGCATTTTTCTCAATTAATTCAACCTACAAGCCTTTTTTTTTATGCTTCAATCTTTTGTCTGAATATTGTACTTGTCAGGTATTCAAGGATTGGCTGTTATTTTTGCAAAGGAAAAAAATTTTTTTTTAAACTTTTAACTTTTTAACTCATTCAAAAAATTATACTTCTGAGTCAGGCTCAAGTTTCCATAAAAAAATACAATTTAACTGCTTAACCAATGTCTTTCAGAACTGTTGGATTTTCTTAGTGCTCCAGCATGCATTGTTGCATTGTTATGCTACCCTCTAAACATCTAGACATTTAGACATGTTACTAAACTCAGAAAGAGTTATATGCAGATAAAAGTGCATATAATGAAAGGCTAAATTATAGCCTTCATTTATATGGGGTGCATAAGCTCGACGCAGTTCATATTCTTTCTTCAAGTACTCTTGAGACTAGTCACCAAATATTCTGCTTAAAACATGATAATAAGACTACAAATGAGTACACAAGGATTCCAGGGAATGAACATCTTCTGTTACTACACTTCATCTTGGTATATCCTCCAGAAATCCAGCCAAAAGTACAGTGGCAAGTTTTTGTTTTTAAGGTCAGAACCATTAGCAAACAGAGAGAATTGGAGTACATGTTCTCTGGGAGATTCATCAGTCAAGTTCTCCCTCTTAAACTTCTTTAAAGTCTTCCAGAAAGTGACACCCGCCCCCCACTTAAAGCAGGGGTGGGTTCTACTTACCTTTGTTACTGGCTCGCATGCACAGAGCGTCCCTGATGACGTCTGGGCAGGTGGGCAGAGTTCCCCCTACCATTACTATTGGTTCTAAGAACCCTTTGGGCCCACCTTTTCAGGAGAAAAGGTTGAAGATTTTTGCTGAAGATTCTGCTAGTTATTAGGAGGCTGAGTTGCAGCATCTAATTTTGAAAATGTGGCCTGCTCTTCTCCTAAAATCAATACCAAATAAGATAGGTACGCAGAAGAACAGAAAAACCCAAGCATAGTTCTCAGTGTAATCCTGTATTGTTAGTTGTTGTTGTTGTTAGTTAGTTGCGAAGTCATGTCCGACCCCATGGACAATGTTCCTCCAGGCCTTCCTGTCCTCTATCATCCTCTGGAGTCCATTTAAGCTCTCGCCTACTGCTTCAGTGACTCCATCCAGCCACCTCATTCTCTGTCATCCCCTTCTTCTTCTTTTGCCCTCAATCTTTCCTGTATATGCCTACTCATCTATAAACCCATCTGAATGGCCATAATTGTGGTAGGACAATGCCAACCCTTCTTTGGCTGGATCACCAGGACATCCTGTGGTCATCTGCCTTACTTTCAGCTGCATGACAGCACCATCTATATAGATGCCGAAAGTTACTTCAAACCCTCTATTTAGTGAGGATCAGATGCTTTAAAACACTAGAGTGACCCACATCTGGTCCTATAAAACTCAGACTCTGACCTGAACCCCTTAACTGGAAAAATTTACTCTTACTATGATCTTTCTGACAGCAGTACTAGCTGAATTCTCCATGCCATCTAAATCTGACCATGAATACATAAGGGCAGAAGCCATTCCTGACTGGATCTCCTTTAATGTTGCTTATCAGGGCAAATACTGGATTTGCATTCCCTTTGCTCTACCCCCATTAGTCCTAACTCACATGGAGAAATGTATAAGCAGTTGACCCATGGAAAACTTAGTTTGGGTTTACGCTTTTCCTTAAGTGCAGTTTTCATTGCAGTACAAAACCTCCCTGCTTGTTTGAAGGATGCGAAACCTAAAGGGAAATTAGTTTTGTTGAACCACCTTATATTATTTCAGCATGACAGGCCTTGCAACAAGGAGGACAGTGAAATAGTTTCTGGTTAAAGAGACCTGCAGCGGCAAGGTGGAAGACAGGACATTTAAAAAGCTCTCTTCACCATCATTATTCCTGTGGCAAATCAATGCGACGAGACAAATTCATCTTCGAGGCTCAGCTGTCCATTTTGTAACCTTCTCCGATTTCCTCAGAAACAGATTCCACTAATTATTATTATTATTTTTTGCTGGGAAAGCTTCCATTCTAACTTATTTCCAGGGAGCCTTGACAAAGAGTAGCTATCATTTTTTTCAACCCTGAAATGAAATTAATTTGGTTTTCTGAATTTTCACATTGCTCAGCTCTCAAAATTGGGTTTCTTCCAGTGTAGTTGGAGCCTTTATTTGGAGCATTGCCATCAGCATTGCCTTTTGTATAACTGCCAGATCTATTCAAATGCAAGAAAGCATGATGACATGAAGAAACCTAATTCAGAAGGCTTATTAGAGTATCTATTGTTGCTGGCAGGATTGACCCAATATTTTATTATCCCAGACAATGGAGAAGGTGCTGGATTGGCACTTGAATCTTACCTTAGTCTCGGGGAGAAGAAAGACACAGACTTGAAAAAAATAATGAGTTGGTAGCCTGTGAAGGCTAACTGGCTCTTGTTCAAGGTCAGATCAATCCCAATTCTCTTAGAATCTTAAACTTTGTTTATGGAAATGATAAGTAACTACTAGTGGCCTTCATGAAGGGATGTTTGGGGGAATTATTTAAATATTTAAATCCAGGGAATTACTGGATGCTGCATATGAAATTCAATCCAGATTTAATTCTGATCACAGTTTGAATCCGGTTATAATGGTCTTTCCCAAAATTCCTTCTAGGGTTGTTTTTATTTTATTTTTTTTGTAAAACAAGTTTTATTGGTTTTTTATGGGAAAAGGTAGTGGAAAATTTTACAGAAAATATTTTTTCAAAAAGAGAGA
>JANHFK010006638.1:32080-44038 GCA_036250565.1 Sibynophis collaris
TGCCAGCAGGTTCTTCTTAGAGACTCCTTTCTGAGTTCTATTCAAGTTGAACTTGACTTCCGCCCAGCGGCTCCTGTAACATTGCAGGATAAATAAACAGTATGCTCTATTGGGCCCAGCTCAGGCTAGAAAAACCTCCTGAACAAGCCTGTGGGTTTGAAACAGAAGCTGAACATTCGGGAACGTTGGTGGAATCGCCCCAATGGTTCCCCACTTTCTGCTCTTTTTGGATAAAGGCTCCAAATGCTAAGTCCTGTTTTTAGTCCACTAAGATGATTGTGGCGGATAAAAAAGCAAAATGATGGCACCCCAGAGAATGTTCAAAATTCTTGTCACCCTCGTCTCTGAAACAGTTGAAAACTCTTTTGACTTCAGCTACTATGACGATTCCTCCCCTTTCTTCTCTCTTATTTCGTTTTCCATTTTATTTTTACAGGTGGTGTTTGATCGCTTAAAAGGCATGGCTCTGATTCTCTACAATGAGATAGAATATGCACAGGCGGCTGTCAAAGAGACCAAGGGGAGGAAAATCAGCGGGAATAAAATTAAGGTCTGCAAAATTAGCTTCTTCAAGAGCCATTAAAAAAAAAAATTATGTAAGGGAAAATTCTGTGTGCCACAGAATATTTTCTCCTAGCCATCCAGCATAAAATAATCCCAGCCAGAGTGATCATTATTTAAAGCAGTCCTACAGCTGACTTCTAATCTATTGCTTTGCTCAGGTTTCCCTTTCCTTTCCCTTCCTTATCCCTTCCCTCGTCCCTTCTTCCTTTCCTTTCCTTTCCTTTCCTTTCCTTTCCTTTCCTTTCCTTTCCTTTCCTTTCCTTTCCTTTCCTTTCCTTTTTCCTTTTCCTTTTCCTTTCCTTCCCTTCCCTTCCCTTCCCTTCCCTTCCCTTTCCCCTTTCCCCTATATGGACTATGTTTATGGGGCAACCTTCTTAAGGGAAGATTAATCTTGTACCTTGTTTTTTGCCTCAATTCTGGAATTGGTGGTCGAAAGGCTGTGTATTTCCATATGCTGCCTTTTATCTGCCGCCAGATTAATGGAAACCAAGCAGGTCCTTGTAATAGCTCATTGGGAGCTATTACAGGAGCTGAACCTGCCAGTGAAGCAGGGATGGTCCTGTGAGCCTCCTCGTAGCTAGCAGCTCCAGCAGTTTGAACCTGCCCTGCGGCTTTCTTAGATGGCAGTAGTGGGAAAGCTAGGAAGTGTTGTGGGATGATTGTCTTCAGTGTTTGCCTTTTAGCAGTTGGCCCCTGAAAGCTGCCCCTTGGTTTTCTATGAACAGGAGGGTTACTGGGATTCTTTGGCTTTGGCACATGGAGATCATTTTCAGAAGTTGCACTGGGGGACATAGAGAGTTTGATAGCCAAACAAACACCTGGTGAGAATATTCTGCCTGTTTCAGTGGGCCACGGGATGGGGTCTCTGTGGTCACAATCAAACAGTCCAAGATGAAACTGTGAGGCTTCCATTAACTGACAAGCTTCTATGAAAGTTAGCATCTTCTCCAGAGCAACAGATGTTCTATTTTTCTGCTGAGGACAGTTTGGGGTGGGGCCTGTCCCCTTGCATTTGGCTTTCCCTCATTATTTTCATGGTTGCGTTTGGGGGGAGTAAACCTGTGCAGGAATATTTTCACGTTTCATGTCTGGCAATTAACCAGATTAGAGGAGAACGGCCTGCCTGAGTAATTCTTATCTTTCAGGTGGATTTTGCGAACCGCGAGAGCCAGCTGTCATTCTATAAGTCTATGGAGAAAACGGGTCAGGACATCCGAGACTTCTACGAAATGCTTGCAGAAAGAAGGTAAGTCTTTCTCTCTGCGCGTCATTGCCTTTCTCCACATTTTAGAATTGGAAAGCAATTCTCGACTGAACAGGGATGTATTTTTCTTCTCTGCGGTAAAGTGTCTGCTTTGCAGAATTTTTAATTTGTATCACGTAGCATTCTGGTTATTGAAGAGGAAATTAATACCTAAAATAAAATATTGGTCAATTCAGAAGAGTATCTATCAACTTTAAATCCAGCCTTTTCTTTCTATCTATCTATATATACCATTAACCTCCCACTCCTGCCATATTGTATTTAATTTGGGGGCAGAGACTGACAATTTTATTCATAAAAATCAGAATAGAGTTGGAAGGAACCTTGGAAGTCTTCTAGTCCAACCCCCTGCTCAAGCAGGAAGCACTACACCATTTCAGACAGGTGGCTGTATAGTCTTAAAAACCTCCAGTGATGAAATACTTACAACTTCTGAAGGCAAGTTTGAAAGACATGGTGAAGGACAGTCGTCTTCTTTCTCACCCCAGATAACCAGGAGGTTAAAATCACAAGGAAATAAGTTTAGGTTGCTGGTCAGGAGGAGTGTTCTGACCGGACAATCCTTTAGACAAAGGAATAGGCTGCCCTGTTCAGCAGTGAGGTCTCTACCAGAGAGCATAGAAAACAACATGGAGGTCCCTCTTTCAGGGATGCCATGATAGATCCAGCAGTGCTTAGGGGATTGGACTAGGTGACTTCTTTATACCTGGCTTCAGTTCAAGAGTGGGATGCCCTGCTCTCTTTTAAGCTGCCTTCTCTTGAATCTATGTGAAACGTGGTCAATTTGTACGTGATGTCCTATGAAGTTTCAACTAACCTTTTTCCCCCCATTGGTTTTGGCAGGGATGAAAGGAGAGGCTCCTATGACTATGCTGCGGATCGTACCTATTACGAGGCTGTCCGTACACCTGGGACGTATCCAGAAGATCCTCGGAGGGAATACCCGGCTCGAGGCAGGGACTTTTACGCCGATTGGGATCCTTACCAGGGAGATTATTACGACCCACGGTATTACGATGACCCCCGGGAATACCGAGACTACAGGGGAGACCCTTACGAGCAAGACATCAGGGAGTACAGCTACCGACAGCGCGAGCGCGAGCGGTTTGAGTCCGACCGAGAGCACGAAAGGAGGCCCTTGGAAAGGAGCCAAAGCCCCGCTCACTCCCGGCGGCCGCAGAGTCCCAGCGCCTCCCCCTCGCAATCGGAGCGGCTGCAGAGCGACTCCGAGAGGCGGATCTACAGTCGTTCTTCTGAGCGCAGTGGCAGCTGCAGCTCCCTTTCTCCACCCCGCTACGACAAACTGGACAAAGGCCGTCTCGAGCGATACGCCAAAAATGAAAAACCCGAAAAAGACCGTGCTTTCGAACAAGAGCGGCCGGAGAAAGACAAGCGCCTGGTGAGGAAAGAGAAGCCGGAGAAGCTTGAAAAAGAGAAAACGGAGAAGCAGAAGCGCAAGGCCAAAGTGCATTCTCCCAGCTCTCCGTCTTCGGAAACTGACCCAGAAAATGAAAGGGATCCCAGCCCCGAGAAACCAAAAGGCAGTAGCAAGCAGAGCCGGGAAAGAGCCGAGAGGGAGGGGGCTGCTAAGAACCGCCTGGATCTCATGCCCTGCGTGGTACTGACCCGAGTGAGAGAAAAGGAAGGGAAGGTCCTCGACCAGCTTCAGCTGGAAAAATTAAGAGGGAAGCCGGAGAGTGACCCCATCAAACCTCCCTTACCTGATCAGAAAATGCAGGTTTCCCAGGTGGATCAGATCAAGTTGGAACCGCTGAAGCTCGACTCCATCAGAACCAAATTGCCCAAAGAGAAGGTCCTGGCCAGCCACATTGAGGTGGTGGACAAAGATGGGAAGCTGAAGCCTAAGAAACACCTGAAGGCTGATCCATCCGGTGAAGTGGCCTATCCAGTGGACCTCGAAAAGCTGGAGGCTCGTAAAAGACGTTTTGCTGAGGCAAACCTAAAATCTGACAGGCAAAAAATGGAGATCAAAAGAAGCAGTCAGGAGGAAGAGGAAGGCCGGGTTTTTTTAAAAAAGCAGATTGATGTGGCTGAAAGTGAAAGGAAGCCCCTGAGAAAAGAGGCCATTAAAAGAGAAACTAGGAAAATCAAGCTGGAAAGACTTACTAGCGTGGCCAGCCCCAAAGACACTACAGAGCCCGCGAGCCTTTTGGTAGGCCTTCCTTCACGGCCTGTTCTAGAGCTCCAGGTTAGGCTAGGGGAGGCTGCTGATGAGCCCCTAGAGGCCTTTGAGATCTCCAAAAGGGTCAATTCCATCAAATTGCAGCACAAACATGCACTGCTGTTAGATGAGCAGGGAGCGGAGAGGGATGAGATTTGGAAAAACTACTGCAGTCTTCCCGAGGAAGGGTGTGACCGAAAAGGGGCCCACGAAAAGCCTCCTTCCTCAGATGTTGAAGAGAAAATCCCCATTGACATTGATCACACCCAGAGCTACCGAAAACAAATGGAGCTAAGTCGGCGGTTAAAGCAGCAAATGGAAATGGAGTCTGCCAAACACGAGAAGTTTGGCAGTCCCAAAAGGGACCTGGATGACTTTGAGCGGCGCAGTCTGGTGCACGAAGTGGGGAAGCCCCCACAAGACGTGACGGATGACTCCCCTCCAAGTAAGCGGAAGAAATCCTGCGAGGCCTTTGAGTTTGAAATCAGCACCAAGAGGGAGAGAAACTACCGAAGCTCCCGCCAGGTGAGTGAAGACTCTGAGAGAACCATCATCTCTCCTGGCCTGAGACCTTTCCCGTTCCATGAGGAGGAGGAAGTGCTGGATTCCCCAAGGCTGATAACTTTCAAAGAAGCTAAAGAATCCCCTAGAATGGAAGAAAAGGGGCCTCCATATTCAAACATGTCCATGACGGAAGATGCCTTGAAATTTAACCCGTACGACTCTAGTAGAAGGGAGCAGATGGTAGAGTTTGCTAAGATAAAGCTGTCTGCCATGACTTCGGAAGAGGAATCAACCCGATGGGACTCTCACGTGAAGCAAGAACCCGGGCGGGTGGACATTAGCTTCCCAAGTAGCATCATCAAACGGGACAGTATCCGAAAGCGATCCATCCGGGATCTGGAACCAGGGGAGGTGCCCTCCGACTCAGAGGAGGAGGGCGATTCGAAGCCCCACTCTCCTAGGCCCTCTTCTTTCCCGGAGGGCTCCAGGTTGTCTTTTTTATTAAGAGACAGGGAAGAAAAACTACGTGACAGAGAGGAGCGGTTGCCAACTTCCTTAGAGAGGAACAAATTTTACTCTTTTGCTTTGGACAAGACGATCACCCCAGATACAAAAGCCTTGCTCGAGAGAGCCAAGTCCCTCTCTTCGTCAAGAGAGGAAAACTGGTCTTTTCTCGACTGGGATTCAAGATTTGCTAATTTTAGAAACAATAAGGATAAAGAGAAAGTGGACTCTGCACCGAGGCCGATCCCCTCGTGGTATATGAAAAAGAAAAAAATCAGACCAGACTCAGAAGGGAAGTTGGATGACAAGAAGGAGGATCACAAAGAAGAAGAACAGGAAAGGCAGGAGCTCTTCGCTTCCCGTTTTTTGCACAGCTCAATTTTTGAACAGGATTCTAAGCGCCTGCAGCACTTAGAAAAGAAAGACGAAGAGCTCGACTTCCTTTCCGGCAGGTTATACAGCAGACAAGCGTCTCTGGATGGAACCAACAGCATATCAGATTTCATGCCGGAACCCGTGGTTCTCTTCCACAGCAGATTCATGGAGCTCACCCGAATGCAGCAAAAGGAAAAGGAAAAAGACCAGAAGCCCAAAGAAGCCGAAAAACAGGAAGACAAGGAAAACAGGCCCAAGACTCCCGAAGCCAGGTCTGAGCATCATGAACCAGAGCATAAATCGCCCATCCTTGGGGGACCTTTGCCTGCTGCCCACATGCCCCCTGAACCCCTGCCTCTTTTTCCAGAGAAAGCCGGGAATGAGAAGCCCCTCGTGGAGGGGATTCCTCCTTTGAGGGAGGAAAAGCCCCTGGAGCCTGGGCCTGCAATGTCCGAAGGGTTCAAGACCCTCCCAGAGGACATTCTGCCTGTTAAAGCCGATCCCCCTGAGTACCTTGAAGTCCCTCCCATGGCGGATCACAGCAAAGACATTGCCCTTCCCGTGACAGCTCCCGAGGAAGACTCCCGAGTCCTCGAAAACCATTCCTGTTTGGACACCAAACCTCCCACCCCCGGCTCTTCCTTCTCTCAGGCGGCTCTTGGGGCAGACCCAGAAGCCGAACTGGGCTCGCTGCCGCACAAATTGGCAGCTAAATCTGAGGTGCTGTCTGAACCTAAAGAAGACCTTTTCCCCCCAACCATTACCATGGAGTCTGGAGCAGGCCAGAAAGCGGAAGCCCTGACCGAGGTCCTGCCTACCGTTTCCGATACAGAGATGGAAGCCGAGCCCCCTGTGATAGCAAAAGACAAAAAGTTGTATAAAAACAGACGTTCGAAAACCCCCGTTCAGTCTATAGTGGCCAGCGTGGCAGAGAAACCGGCCACAAGGAAGAGTGAAAGGATTGATCGAGAGAAGCTGAAACGCTCCGGCTCCCCCCGGGGGGAAACTCTGAAGCTCCTGGAACTGAAAGTGGAAACGGAGAAGGGCTCAAGGAACGCGGCTAAGTCTCCAAGTGCTGCAGTGGTGGCAGAGCCAGAAAACCCGGAACCCAGTTTGCCAGTGGGCCGAACCAGGCGCAGAAATGTGAGGTCTATTTATGCAACCACGGGAGATCATGACCTGCCATCGTCTATTAAAGAGGCCGTGGAAGTCAGCAGACCAACCAGGAAAAGGATTGAACGAGAACCCCCAGACCCAGCAACTATTCCCACTCCTCCCAGAAGAGGCCGACCTCCCAAGGCACGGCGCAAACCTGAGGAAGAAGTCTCTCCTGTCAAGGTTGAACCAGCACTGTCACAGGAGGCAGAAGAAGCCGAAGGGAAAGAGGCGGTAGACATCCCGAAGCCGGTGGAGGGTTGGCGCTCACCCAGATCACAGAAACTGCTCCACAGCCAGGCGCTGGTGGCTAAAAAGGGGAAGAACGAGCCTAAGATAGAGGCGTCCCCAGAGCCCGAGGAGTCCCTTGATCCCCCCAGCCAAGGGCTGCACATCAGCGAGAACTGTGGCAAGCTCAAGGCAGAGAAGGAGACGATCCCACACGAGCCAAAGCGAGACCGGAAGGAAGTGGAGATGTCTAAAAATACCTCCGAAGGCTGCCCTGTTGAAATTGTGGAAAGGAAACTTATTCCAGATAAAGCTACCAAGGCCAAAAGGGGACGATCCAGGAGCATAAAGGCTGTCGATAAAGCATCTCTGATTAAAAGCCTAAAAAATGTGGAGATCCGTCTTAATGTGGATGAAGTTAAAGGGGCACTACGACCCAGTGAGGAGGAAGGGGAGCTCTTGCCCCCCTTCCCAGCCAAAAGTAAAAGCCCCCTGAAAGAAGACAAACCCTCTCCACAGCTCCCAAAGAGCGAGGCCGAAGATGCTCTTCGGGACACCAAGAAAGAAGGCGCCTGTGAACCGGCCCAGCCTCCCGAAGCCGACCAGCTGGCCAAGCAGATTGAACTTGAGCAGGCTGTGGAGAACATCGCCAAGCTGACAGAAGGCCCAGCAATTGCGGCCTACAAGGAACAGCAGGCGGCTGAGGTGTCCGACGTTCGCCAGGATGAAGAGGGGGATAAGCCTGCCCACCAGGCCAGTGAAACGGAGCTGGCGGCTGCCATAGGGTCCATCATCAATGATATCGCTGTTGAGGGAGAAGGCTTTACAGCTCCACCCACGTACCCTTCCGAATCCGAGGCTGACCTGCCCGGAGAACCCTTGGTGTTGCCTTCTGCACGAGAGGACATGGAGCCCGAGACAGACCAGGCAGTCAGCAATATCTTAGAAGCAGAAACTGCTTCAGGGGAGACGCCGGGCCCCAGCTCAGCTGCAGAGACGGAAAGCAAAGAAGCCGAAGTCAGCCTAAGTGAATCCTCCAATTCTGCCCAGGAGGCAGAAACCTCCCAGGAGGCGGAAGGCTCTCGGAAGGACCGCGGGCGCCAGAAGTCCACACGGCTCAGGCGCAAGCGGAGCACCAGTAAGAAAGGAGACATGGCGGAATTTAGGACGCTTGAGCCTGAAAGAGCCCAGAGCAAATCCTCTGGTGTTCCAGAAGTAACAGGGACCCCTGAAGCCATGTCAGATGACAGCCAGGGAAAAGCCTTCCCTCCAGCAGCCCCCTCCCGCCCGGTAATTCCCCAGGCAAGCGTGGCTGGATCCCCAGAGGCAGCTTCGCAGGACTCCCTTACTGAGAGGGGCCCCAGTCCCTCAGATGGCTTGCTGCCCTCCGTTCCCATGGACGAGGGAAGTCAGGGCAGATTCAGACTGAGACCAGTGGCTGAAAGCCTTCCCGTTGCCGTTCCAGATGGCCCCCCAAGTGCACCTTTGCCAACAGTTCCCACTGCGTCTGCACCGAAGCTTCCCCCCGCGGTCCAGGCTGGCGTGGTCCCTCTGCATCCCAGCACCACCAAGGTGACTGAGTGGATTGTGAAGCATGAAGAGGCGCGATCCCGCTCCACCCCACCGCCAGCTCTTCCCCCCGACACCAAAGCATCGGACATCGACCCCAACTCCAGCACTTTGCGCAAGATCCTGATGGAGCCCAAGTACGTGCCTGCCACCGGTGTGGCCACCTCCACGCATGTCACCACAGCTATAGTTGAACCCGTGAGCACCCCGCGTGTGGAGGAAATGCCCCCTCGCCCTCTGGCAGAGGTCTCCAGGCCCTGTCTAGAAGAGAAGTCTCCCGTTCTTACTACAAACAACTTGGAACTGACAGTTGCAGAGCCCCCCATTTTGGCCGAGAAAGAGAAGACGGTTGCTGTCCTGACCCCCAAGGCGACTTCTGTGATCAGCAGGATGCCCCACAGCATTGACCTTGAGGACACCCCCAGGATCACCCTGGTGAAACAATCCTCCCAGCCCCAGACGTGCCTGGTCACCGCCGTTTCCCCCAAATACAAGCAGAGGCCCAGTCCCAACGACAACAGCAGGTTCCACCCGGGCTCCATGGCCGTGATTGAGGACCGACCGGTGGAAACGGGTTCCAGCCCAGGCCTTCGTGTCAACACCTCCGAAGGTGTGGTGCTCCTGAGCTACTCGGGACAGAAGACGGAAGGCTCCCAGCGGATCATTGCAAAAATTAGCCAGATTCCTCCAGCCAGTGCAGTGGACATTGAATTTCAGCAGTCTGTGTCCAAATCCCAGATTAAGCAGGAGTCCCTCGTTTCATCTCAGTCGATGCCAAAGGGCTCCCCAGCACCTGTGGGGTACGGGAGCACCTCCACCCCAGCCTTGGTTTTGGGAGGCCAGCAGTACAGCCCTTCCCCTGTGCTTCCCTCCGTCAAGTCAGAGCGCAGCAGCAGCAGCTCGGAAAAATCTGATTCTGTCCAGGCAGCCGCTGCTCAGTCATGCCCAGTTAAAGTGCTTTCCTCCCAGTCCGCCAACACTCCCTCCATCCTGGTGCATAACCAAATGGTCCTCTCTCAAACCATCGCCTCTTCCAGCAAGAAGCTTCCGGATCCCACGTCTCTGAAAGGGGAGAGCAAACCCCTTCAGCCTTCCAACCTGAGCCCTGGGGTGGGCCCTCACCATCCTTCCTTGTCTGGCAAGTTATACCCTGAGGCCAACCACGTGAGCAGCGGGCCAGGAGGTCCTGCCGACAGACCTGTGTCTCACTTGGGGGTGGCCAAGCAGGAGCCGCTCTCCCCCCGCACCAGCGGCCACTCCCCATCTCCATTCCCGAGAGCTTGTCACCCCGGGGGCCCTGCTTCCCCTGCATTGTCGGGGAACAACTCCATGCTGGGGCTTCAAGGCTCCCCTTGTCCAGGGATCCCCATGCCCCAGTACATCTCCAGCATGCACCCGGAGCAGTCCGTAATCATGCCCCCGCACAGCGTGACCCAGACCGTGTCCCTGGGCCATCTCTCCCAGGGGGAAGTGCGCATGAACACCCCTCCACTGCCGGGCCTTCCCTACAGCCTCCGCCCCGAAGCCCTGCATTCGCCCAGAGCCCCTCTGCAGCCGCAGCGCTCCAGCACTCCCCAGCCAGCCCCCATCAGGGAGATGGTCATGCCGCCTCTGTCTTCCCAGCATGCCTCCGAGGAAGAGATGCACTACCACCACCCAGCGTGCCGGGGTTCGGCCCCCGTGCAGTCCGACGTGCTGGTCATGCAGCCGGACTACCGTGTGCATCCAGCGGGCATCCGGCTCGACCAGTACAATGTTCCTCGGGACGTGAGAGTAATGATGCATTCGCACATGGCTGGAGTGGGCAGCGAACATCACCCAGAGCCGCGACAGTCCAGAACGCCAGAAGGGAGGTCTGTGAAAACGCCTCCGTCCACCAAGGCGAGCAAAGAGACGCCCAAGCCCTCCGAGGTCAAGATGGCCCACTCGCCCCACAGCGAATCCCGGCTCCTCAGCGGCCAGCTCCCAGGACTACCATTGACACAGCCGGTGGTCGTGCCTCACGGGGTGCAGATGATGCACCCCAGCGGGACCACCTTCCACGATTATCGGCCGGTGTACGGGGACATGCGAAGCTACCACCCAGCAGCTCAGCTTGGCCACCCTCCGTTTTCTGGGGGATCACCGATCGGGCTTCCTTCCCGGAGCATGACCCCCTCCCAGGTAAGCCCAGGGGCAGGGTTTCTGCCTCAGTCCAAGGCCTTCGTGGGTAGGAAGGGTTATCCTTGGTCAATGGCCCAAAGCAAGACCTTGCTGTCCCAGGATAGCCACTCGTGGGCCCATCTGCTCTCTTTCCAGTCTTTTTATTGGAGAGGCTTGCAGCTCAGGTTTCAAGAGTAGGACATGCAACTCCCAAGAGCAGCTAGTGTGAACCGCCTAACAGCCAGAGAAGGCGAGTGGGTGGGCTGCCCGCTTAGTCCTCGTGCACAGGTTGCTCCAAGAATGACCAGGGGTTTCTTTTCCTTAAGGCGTTCCTGAGAGGCCATCCCCCAGCTTAGCCCGGGCTGAAGGGAGGAGTGGGCAGAGGCTGCTTTGGGGACTTGGTGGGTGGACGGGGAACAGAGCTAAGAGCCGAAAGGGCCACCGTGCGCTTGGGTGGCTTCTGCCTAAAGCGCCTCCTTTTGCTCCTGTCTCCCAGGGTCTGCCTGAAGGGGAACATTCGCACCCCAACCAGCCAGCTCACAGCAAAACCCCTCAGATCTCCCAAGAGCCTAAAGGAGCCCAGGCGACAGGGCCAGACTCTTCCCTCCACTCAGTGGTCAACAGACACGTGCAGCAGATGGAGCCCCACTTGCACCCCAGCCAGACCTCCTCCTACCCGTCTCCCGTCGCCGCGTCAGTGAAGCAAGAGCTCCCATCTTCCCATCAGGCTCAAGTTCCGAAGCCGGCCCTCTTTATTCCAACGACTGCTGGTCCCGGGGCAGCTCCAGGACTGACCTTAGCCCGGTCCGAATCTCAGTCGGCCTTGAAGCAGGACTCTGCCGGTCATCCGGTTGCCCAAAGACCAGTGGACATGGTCCAGCTGCTGACGGTGAGGCTGCCATCCATCTCTGGAAGGGGAGAGGGACGGGATTCCATCCCGAGACTTTTGTGGGGAGAATTGGGGGGAGGGGGGCGACGAGAGCGGCCCTTCTTTTCCAGTTCAACCGCCAGGGATTAACCTACCTCTGCTCTTACTTGGGTTGGCAGAAGTACCCCATCGTGTGGCAGGGGCTGCTGGCCTTGAAGAACGACACTGCAGCTGTCCAGCTGCACTTTGTTTCCGGGAACAACGTCCTGGCGCACCGCTCCTTGCCAGCCCCGGAGGGTGGCCCTCCTTTGAGGATTGCCCAGCGGATGAGGTTGGAAGCCCCACAGCTGGAAGGGGTGACCCGCCGGATGATGGTAAGAATCGGGCCCTGAACTAATAAGCCTGTATTCACTCTTGTTTGTCCTGCTGCTCCTGTCTGGCAAGGTGTCTCTGCCAGTCTTTAGGAATCTTTCTAGGCCTGTGGTTAACGGTGTGTGTGTGTGTGTGAGAGAGAGAGAGAAAGAGAGAGAGAGGTTAACGGTGTGTGTGTGTGTGTGTGTGTGAGAGAGAGAGAAAGAGGTTAACGGTGTGTGTGTGTGAGAG